>CATQJL010000223.1:21999723-22176006 GCA_958299035.1 Cylicocyclus nassatus
TTATATAGCGTTGCGGCGGGCATCCTCCAACGGTGACAAGGAAATTGCCAACTCGTCCAGATGCGTGTAAGACTGGTCTGCACGTGTAACCTGCAGGTGTACAATTTGTTAACTTTTTGAGTATGCATTTGCTTCAGTCTTCTTCTTGGCTATCGGTGTATATCTGAATTGCATTCTACTATTTCGCAAGCTCGCCGATTGATTCGCTGTATGGGTTCCTCTGATTTTGACAATGGCTCACACGTTTTACACATGACAGATTGCGTGATTGAAATGTGGGCGCAGATAGGATGCAATGTGCGGCAACAAAACAATGAACACAAATTAATGTGTGTTCTTCTTTTTCATTTCCGAATTATACACTGGCGGCAACAGAAGAAAGAAACGTGGGAGATGGAAAGCGTGGGCGGGCGCACTTAAAGCGGTAAGAATTTGATGATTTTGGCTTCTATGACAAAGCGGCCAGCGGCGGCTACGGGCTGCTGGCGGCTGCTGGCGGCTACTACGGGCTGGTACGGGCTGCTGGCGGCTGCTGGCGGCTGCTACGGGCTGCTACGGGCTGCTGGCGGCTGCTGGCGGCTGCTACGGGCTGCTGGCGGCTGCTGGCGGCTGCTACGGGCTGCTACGGGCTGCTGGCGGCTGCTGCGGGCTGCCAGCGGCTGCTACGGGCTGCCAACGGCGGCTGCCGGCGCGGTATGAAGGCACCCTGACTTCGAGCTTTTGGATGACCTCTAATTTCACAATTTGGAGGTCTTTTGAAGCGGGATTCCTGAGGTGGACAAAGAAGGAGTAGTGCTTTGTCTTCAGTGCAAAAACGGATAGCTAATTACCTTTGAAACAAACTTAGCCATGTTGGAATATGACCATTTCACTTAGGTAGCCTAGTATCCTGAATCTTCAGAATTCGCTCAAACTTTGTCTACAGGGTGACATGCTAATTACGGATATGATACGAATATCATGTTATCACTATTATCAGATTACCCAACTACGACCCCTTCCCCTTTTGACTCCTCAATACGACCCCCAGATGTGGCGTGCCACACCCCACGCTTGACCCTGCTCATGAACTTGCCAATCAATCGTACGCGAAACGCGCTCGCGTCTCTTACAAGGAAGTCAGGTATCGTTCATTCTAGGACTGGGAGACGCGAGACCGCATTGCACACATTGTCTAAACAAGCCTAACCGTGTACTCAGCTGGTTCATAAATCTGCGGCACATTACTCTGGAGTGAGTTTTTCAATGTGCAGATTTGACGTGTCACTTTACGTGGAAAGAATGCTTGTAGATAAAAACCTGTGCGAAAAATGTGCTGCAGTATCGAAATAGGAACAGATCAAATCAGTTGTCGTTAACAAAGAACTTGGCACAGTGTATAACGCTTGGATATTAGGACACTAAACCCAATAGTAGGTCAGATGAGCATGCAATTTTCGCAATTAAAAAACCAATAACTGGCTTCAAAATGATGCGCCGCAGCTAGGAATAGCATATTCGTCAGCGTTCAAAGCTATTTCCAAATATATGTGTCTCGTCGCAAAAGGTGAATGTTACTTGACTTCTCTTGTTAGTCAGAGAATGAATGATACCTAGCGAAGGGTCCGATGTAGAACTTCTTCTTCTTCCCAGCTCCTATGTTCGCAATGCGACTGACCGCTGAGATGATTGCCAAAGCTTACGACCTTTTGTTTTTACATTGTCAATCGTTATTACATAATTTTCATCTAAAACTCTGCAAGGTGATTTGGTAGCCATAGATAAGGCAAACCCTTTGCACTTTGATGCAATTTTGTAACTTTTTAAGGTACACTCTTTGGAGCGAATAAATCATATAGTCTCCTTACTCTAACCTCGTGAAACATATGATACCAGTTTAGGTACTTTCAATGCAACTTTTCTCCTATTTCGATAGCTATCTTCTCTTCGCAATACATGAATTTGCAGACAAAGTTCCTGTAGCTATCAATCATCTGAATTCTAAGTTTTTCGAATGCTCTTGTTTGCAAGGTTATTGATAGTATCAAGTTTTGGACAATATTTTAATGCTTTTCAAGGTTTGTTACGACTGTGTAATATGCGATATTTTTGAAGTTCGAGTCTATTGGAGAATCATTCAACAAAATTCTAACGAGACTATTGTGGTTTGATTTTGAATTGCAAGAAAGTTTTGCAAAAACATCTATCTAATTCTACGACCAAGGATCGTTTCACAAAGAAAGTCTACCAGTCACAGTGCAAAAAAGAAACTGAACGAGGTTTGGGTTCACGTAGCGAAGTCTGCAATGATTGGGAAAATCATCAATGTGCCGAAATTAGATAGCCCCGCCTGTCCGGTATTCTACATTTGATGAAAACGCACAAGGTAACAGCGAATGAAATTCACTCCAAGTCGGCAATAACTTATAAAGTGTGCCCAATAATAAGCTTGGTGGCCATACAGAGAAGATTTCGTGTTTACTAAACAAGATCCTGAGCCATCTACTACCAAAACTACCACCAATTTTATCCAACATCCAACAGAAAAGCAGCTGCGCAGTATGAATGTTATACAAAATAGTGTGATCGAGATTTTCATGATTTATGCTTTATGAATTCATATTGTTGGATGGCGCGGATCGCCGACCTACCGATCTCCAGTGGCGGGAAGAAAATTCCGCGCTGACCCCTTCAGCAGGCTATAAATACTGGTGGATAGGGGAGAGCAGGCAGAGCGTGAAGAGAGCGCTCCAGGGAGTTTAAACGAGCCATCAAATAGAGGTGGACCTCCCCCCCCCCCCTTGATAGAAAGAAGCTAGAGAACCCTGCTGAGCGGGCCAAATCGGGTCAGAAGGACCCATATTCGTTTTTAAGTGTTCAAGTTGTTCAAGTTGTTCGAATTATTCTTGTTCGTTGTTGTCATAGAGATGAATATCTTTATTCTAACCGTGTCTTTGTTGATCGATCCGGTTCAACTTCTACACTGCTTTCAGTTTATTTATTAGTTTACTATGCGGGACCTTATCACATGCTTTTGGAAGTCTGTAAGTAATATCGGTGTTACACCCCTTATCCATCTGGAGGGTCCGGTCATTCATTAATTGGAGCATCGCTGTAACAGTGGATTTCCCACTTTTGAAACCTGAAAGGAACAAATAATCCTTTTATCAGTTAAATGTTTCAAAGTGCATTTTTTCAACACTTTCTCAAACAATCTTGAAAATATGGAAGTTACTGGTCTGAAATTGCTCGGGCAGGTCATTGGCTTCTTTTTCGAAATTGGCGCAACAAGGTACTTCACTCTCATACTCAAATTGTATATAAGTTGCAGAGAACCACATATAATGTGAGCTATGGACTTGATAAAGTGAAGCGGCAAAAAATCGGGTGTAAGTGAAGACGATCTAGGCCATATGACTAGAAGTTTATTTATTTCTTCACTTTGAAACCAAACTCCATCGCTCATTTGCTGAAATTCGGAAGAATTTTCTTCAGTATCCGAAATATCTTCTTCCACAAAACTCTTTTCAAATATGCCGGCAAAACGTGCGCTTTTTCTCTATCCCCATAAATGGGTTCACCATCCTCAGTAAGCAAACCGATTTATCTTTTATTTATGAGTCTTAAGTTAAGCGTTCTAAAAAAAAGAAGCTTTGTTGCCCGAGTTAATCACCTTTGTTTCAAGGACCGAATAACATTTCTCAAGCCTTTTGTTAAATTTATCATTGAGCTTTTGGAAGGCCTCCCAACGCATACTATCACTGGCTCTCAGTGCTCTTTCCATGCTTGCTTTCTCCTTTAATTCAGGTTCCTAAGGTAATTAGGAATCTCAGATTGCTGCGAGGAGCGGGCAGCAAGAGGAACGTACAGTGACCGCCAAAAAGTTGCGGACAAGCCTCCCTCCCAATTTCACCGCTTTATTTCAGAAGGAAAACAAGGATAAAAAAATGTAGTAATTGCATGAGGTGATAGAACTCTTCAAGATCTACAATCTACACTTTGCGTTTTTCGAAAAACATGTATTCTAAAAATTTTAAAAAACTTTTTCTTAAAAAAGTCCGAAAATGGCCGCGTCACAATGTCGCGGACAATAATTCTTCGAACGCAAAAATTTTCTTTTGAGTCCTATTCTGAAGTGGAAACACAAGTAATCCAAACGGATAAGCATACTACTATACAGAGCTCGTCAAGAACTACACACTGGTTATGGTTGCTTCCCAGAAAACACAAGACTGAATTTTATTTTGCTTCTTTTCAAAAAGCAACTTCTAATTCCCTGCTTCAAGCCAAATTTCTTTACATGGAAAACCATGCAAGACATTCAAACAAAGCTATTCGGATAAAATGGATGCTCTTTGCCATCTTCTATGCATCGGACGTGTGCTGGTGAGTTTCTTTGCTGAAAATGGCTTCTGACAGTGCGTGCACATGACCCCACCTGCACCTCACCACTGACTTGTACCGCTTTGCAGGCTTGTAACTCGGCTTGTTGTCAATACAAGGTGTCCCAAAAAATATGTTAACACTGTTTGATCGTTAATAACTCCCTCGCTTTCAAGTCTTTCTCCGAGCTTTAGGTACCATCTTGTAGAGCGAGGACAAACTTAGATCCACAGTATGGAGCGAATCGTCGATCGCTCTTCATTACTGTAGGATTACGGTAGGAAATTTGACAAGGATTTTAGGCCATTGAAGGCCATTTTCTGCTTCGAAACAGAGCCAAACAAGCCAAAATCTCTTGTATTATGTTAATGAAAGCCGCTGATTGTGGATATGAAATTTCCATTCTATTATGATTATTCTTTTCAAAGTTATCCTAAGTAAAGCGTAATAACTGACTTCCCAGCATGTGTCAAAAATGTGATTACACCTTCAAAAAAGCTGAAAACACTCGTAAAAAGTTGTGTAGTAAAATCAGCGTGCGCGAAAACCCTAGTATACGATTTTTCAGATTTTTTAAAAAAAATTTGTCAGAGGGCATATTTCACGACGGTTCCACATGCTGGAATTTCTTACCGTAATCCTACAGTAACGAAGGGCGAACGGTGATTCGATCCAAACTGTAAATCTAAGTTGAACCTCGCTCTACAGAATGGTGCCTTAAGCTCACCGAAAGACATGAAATCAAGGGAGTTATTAACGATCAAACACTGTTAACATTTTTTTGGGACACCCTGTATGTGAGCCTGCAATTAGGCTCATTCGAAAGAACGAGACTTCCTCTACACGATGCTATGCGAAAGAGATGGGTATGAGAAACAGCGGAGATTTGGCGGATGGGGTGGAAAAATGCGGCCTCAGTGGTATGGTGAGGATATCCAGCTAAAGTTGAAAAGAGCTTCTTTCGCTACCAGCTCAATCCTGGAAGCTTAAAACTGTCAATGTTCTTGTAATAGATCCATTTTGAAGCTCTAGAACTGTTTTGGTGTTGATAAGAGCCTTCACTCCAACCACCACTGAGGCCGCGTTTTTCCACACCATCCGCCAAATCTCCGCTGTTTCTTATACCCATCTCTTTTGCATACTATCGTGTAGAGGAAGTCTCGTTCTTTCGAATGAGCCTAAATGCAGGCTCACATATTGACAACAAGCCGAGTTACAAGCCTGCAAAGCGGTACAAGTCAGTGGTGAGGTGCAGGTAGGGTCATGTACACGCACTGTCAGAAGCCATTTTCAGCAAAGAAACTCACCAGCACACGTCCGATGCATAGAAGATGGCAAAGAGCATCCATTTTATCCGAATAGCTTTGTTTGAATGTCTTGCATGGTTTTCCATGTGAAGAAATTTGGCTTGAAGCAGGGAATTAGAAGTTGTTTTTTGAAAAGAAGCAAAATAAAATTCAAGCTTGTGTTTTCTGGGAAGCAACCATAACCAGTGTGTAGTTCTTGACGAGCTCTGTATAGTAGTATGCTTATCCGTTTGGATTACTTGTGTTTCCACTTCAGAATAGGACTCAAAAGAGAATTTTTGCGTTCGAAGAATTATTGTTCGCGACATTGTGACGCGGCCATTTTCGGACTTTTTTAAGAGCAAGTTTTTCAAAATTTTTAGAATATATGTTTTTCGGAAAACGCAGAGTGTAGATTGTAGATCTTGAAGAGCTCTATCACCTCATGCAATTAACACATTTTTTTATCCTTGTTTTCCTTCTGAAATAGAGCGATGAAAAAGGAAGGGAGGCTTGTCCGCAACTTTTTGGCGGTCACTGTATATATCAGTTGCATGATAGAGCACAAAATAGCTCATACATCGCATCAACTGTGTTAACACTATTGAAGGACATATACTAATCCACAGTGGACAGGTAGCAACTCAAATTCTCTAGTTGAATATGCTTGAAATTTCCATAATACTCTACACTTTCGTATTCGAAATCGTGACAGCTTATCCTGAACCTAACCGATGCGTGATCACTATTACCCCCAGTGGCTCCCTGCAGAAACTCCATACCGTTGAATCATTGGTGAAAATCAAATCTAACACATGGTGACCCAAAGTGCTGAACTTGACTTTTTGTACTAGTCTGTGAATTCGACACATATGTACGAAACTTCTGGACTGGGCAGTGGTAGCTGTTGCCCTTACTATCCGAAAAATTGAAATCTTCCAACAGCACTACTGAGCTTGCAGGCTAGCATATCCGTTAGTGCTCTTATCATCTGTTCTGTTTGGTAAGAGGCGCAAGATGGGGATCCATAGATCAAGAATCCATCGTATGGGTTTATACCCTGCAGTAACACAGCATAAGAGCTCATAGCTATCATCCACTGATTCACAAAACCCGAAGTAAGGGCTCAACTTATTACTGATTACAAACATCATACCTCCGCCACTTTTGGAGCACGATCGCATCGAAAGAATAATCAGGAGCAAAATCACCAAATAGAGAACTATAAAGAACTGTAACTAATTGTGTTGTTGAATCAACTCTTTGTGATGGCAGCCAGGGATTTCTTATGGCAACAAGGGATTTCTTAAATTTGCCTGTAAAAATTTAAATGATCAATATTCCTAGGGATTGAACGAGTATTTGCTAAAACATCGATTAAGGAGCTATTTGCAACAGAAATATCAGGTCTGATGAGGGCTGGGATTATCCTTATGGTTGTCTAGAAGGAATAACATTACCATTACCAATATTAGGAGCGTGGACAATCGATGACCTATCAGACATATGTGCAATTGGGGGTGTGCTATGATGACCTTCCCTTTCTTTGCGGATCCTGTCCCTGCGGATATAAATTCCGCGTTTGAAAGGAAAGGATCTCATTTTAGGTGCTCGTTTCAACACTAACTGAACAAAAAAGGAAGTAAGTAGTACTACTTCAAGAAGCCTATCATGAGCACCAGGCCTTCCTAAACGATAGATTGAGATCGGAGCACAATCACTGGAAAGAAAACAAAATATGCTAAACACAATCATATCATGCTTGACTTTTGAGCTGCTACGCAATCCTTTGAGTTTCGAGACACCACTAATGACCAACAAACGGGATCGTTCCCTTTCTTCACAAGTTGCGAATCCTTTAGATGAATTTGGATTACGATGAGCGGAGGGGACACTAGTCAAAAAATCGGTTTTTGATCTAAGTTGCTGATTGTCATTCCTTAGCGAAACTAATTCCTCTGACATCATTCTTACTTGTAACAATAATTCAAGGTTTTGTGTAAGGCGACAGTCGAGTCGTTTGTGAGTCGAGAAGCAAAAGCGCCGTGACGTTCGTACAGCTGAAGAAACGACCAATAACTTGAGGATGTTAAGCAAGTTTTGCCTCTGAGAATCATACGTTTTTCTATAAAAAAGACTCTGCTGGTGATAAGTTCTGCTGGAATTTGAGTCGGGAAGGCTTGGTGACAGAACTCTCGTAAAAGTCCTATGCACATTCTCAAGTTTAATCGTTAAACTAACAAAGGCTCCATACAGTGCCACAACTTCGATTAACTGGGAAGTATGACTATTTTGAAATGTTTGTTTCAAAAGAAATATCCGAACTTACCACTTTTCGAAAAGGCAAAACTCTCAAACTCTAAATTGACTTTTAGATGCCACAAAGCAGTCCGTTGAAATCCGAAAAAGCCAGTCAAAGCCAATTGAACCGCATCTATTTCAATCTCGCTATGAACTGGAGTGAGTTTGATGTTATCAGCATATGCATGAACATATATGCTCTTGTTTCAACGAACGACAGCAAATCATGTGTAAATATGTATATATTGTATATTTGGGTAGTTATATGCTTCGTTTTCATGAACTTTAAATTTTTCAGTGCTTCAAAGGAGATAATCGGTTAGCATGCACAAAGCAGGACAACCAGGGCAAACAACTCAAGTTAAGAATGCCACCGCTTGGACATGACATGAAGGTTTCGGCAAACTTTCTCCGCTAGCGCCAGCTCTTCTTTCAACTCCTACATGTTACATAGTTCTCCTGTCTCCTATTTTATTTTCCTCATTTACTTGTTCAGATTAGGCGATGAGTCTGAATTTCTTATTAATCTTCCATTTACATTGGATTCTCCTGGTATTTTATCGATTTCTTCTTGCTTGATTCCGCAGCCGTGATCCCCTGCGACGACGTGAACCGCGAGCAATGATTTCAGCACGAAATCCTCAGACTGAGCTGCCGCGAGCCGTTGTTTTCCAGCGCCGTGACTTCTCGAAGCCGCAAGTTGTTCTCCTTCCTGATGCTTTTCTCTGCCTATGATCAATTTTAGCACATTTTCTCTTCTTTGCATTAGATATTATCCGTCAAATCTTTTGCTAGGCACACACACGCAAACCTTTCGACCCTGTTCGCAACATTGGCATTGTACATACATTACGACGTAAATGTATATGAGTCTGTGAACATCCTTATGAGTTCACACCAGCAGAATGACTACTTTGAGTCTACTTTTGCTTAGGAGGGATATGATAAGCTGCTTATAATAATTCCTTTGGAGATCTCAATGTGCCACCTAATCTTCTGCGTTTATTTCCAATGGCTATACACAGCTCTTTGGTGGCTGATAATTCAGTATCAAGTGAAATTTAACCGCTAGAAGTGGACACATGCAGCTGACTGTTGCTGATTGTTTGAAGGTGGGTAGCTCATGTTGGACTGGACCAGGAGCGCCTTTGATGAAAGTTAAGTACGAGTGACAGGCATTTGTTTAAAGGACTCCCTGAATGATATTTTCTATTAAGAAACCGGAAGAAAAATGGAAAACGCTTTCATCCTACTCTGTTTAAGTGATTAAGTATGACAGGTATGCTTTACCTAGCCTCAAATAAATTTCTTATCTGTTTACACTTACCTGATTTGTAGAAATAAGTTATCTGTGTACAAATTGACTGATTTCTGAAATTATGGAAAAACATATATAGACTATTTAGCCATTACCTCGATCTGAAAAAAATTCAGCGAAACTTGTTCGATTGAAGGAAGACTTAATGAGCAAAATTAAAGAGGAAACATGGTAAAAAGTTTCATTTTCCCTACCGACACGCCAACATACTTTCCAAATCATCAGAACGATGAAAACCCTAGGCAAGATGCAGGCTTTATCGCCTGTATTCATTGTTCACTATCATTATTATTTCGATAAAAATTCATAAGCGGACTGTGTAGACAGAATTTCCTTCACTGTTGATTGAAAATAACGCAACCTAAAAACAACAATGTATTATTATGATAATGTGAGTTTTAGTGTCGACTTTCCTTCCTGAGGTACCGGGTAAATGGCGTTAAATACGAATATCAGTTCTTAATCTATATATATATATATATAAAACTCAAAATTGTGAGTTTGGAGGCTATGTGCGTTATAGAAACGCGCGCCGCTCAACCGATTCAGCTGAAACTTTGCACACATACGTTTTCGACCCCTGCGCAGATGATAGGCTACTTTTTGCGGCGATTCGTTGAGTACTTCTATCGATTGATTTGTTTACGTTTTTCTTAAGAACTGAAGGCTTACCATGTTTAACCAAGCATTTTCCCATAATCATGTAAAGGAGGGCGGTGAAGCTCATTTTCACCTCAAGATTACGAGAATGCGGTTTCGAAGCGGATGTCCCAGCGTAAGGCCTAGGGCATAGTGTCCACGATACCGTCGCGCTGCGATTTCTGAATTACGACAACTGTTACGCACTCGTTGCATGTCTATGGGTCTGCTACGGCGCCTGTGATACTCGTCCGGCGCGACGGATCGCGGACCGTTTTTAGCTAGGGCATAGTTCTGCAGCGATAATCGCCGCGATTCCGGCAAAACTCAGCGATGTCGCGTCGCGCCTGCTGCACGGGCGACTGGGCGATATCGCTGAGGTTGGAATGAGATTTTTAGAGACTTTCATAGACATGCATTGATGTTTAACTCGTTTTTGTTTGTGGAAATAGAAAATCTTTGTGTAAGAAGTTGTGTAATTGTTGGGTGTGTCCCGTTTGCTATACAGATCTAAACTAATTTGTTTTTTGGTGCCTTTTTTGTGAGTAATTGCTTTTTGCAAACTAAACTTGTAAATTGTCATTTCATGTCGCATGGATAATCTCACGTTTTGCAATTCACATAATTGCAGGAGAATTTCTGTTTTTGATACTGGTGCATCAGCACAAAACAGTTATGTTTGTGTGTTTCCGCAGTCTTCTAGTGCTGTGCTCGAATTTATTTCTAAAAAACTCCTAGTAAATTTTTGCTAGGCGCTAAAATGCCCACGTCATCTTTCCAATATGTTCCTTCTGATTGCTTCTTCCAAAAACTTAGCGAAGAGTGTCCTAGTTATAGCTGTTAGCTCATAGGGCAGCAACCGTAGGCGAGAATTTGCCAAAAAGTGGTAAGCTTATGAGTAATGGACTTGATGAAAGACAAACAAATGAAAATTTCTGTACTCGAGTATCATCACGATTGGCATGAGCAATGATGGATGCTGAGAGTGAGTAGGCGGAATATTCATGAGAACAAATTCAGTCAGCTTTTGTGCAAAAACTTGGGATCGCGTGCACTATGCCCATGTCCTCTCGAAGAGCGATTTCGTCGCCCAAACCATCCAAATCCCCGACGACGAAATCGCGGCGACGAAATCGTGGACACTATGCCCGTTGCCTAAGTCATCCATAACATCTATAAGGGGGGAGGGCTTACAGTGCAGGTGAACAATAGCCCGGGCTGGGCCGGGAATGCCAACTAGTTCATATAAAATTGTTTCGGAAAACAATCGCTGCAGCAACTGCAATTGCCATTTATCGATCGATAGTTGTCGATCGATCAAATGTCGTTGATGCAACGACTTTTTTGAAACCTCTAAACGGTGAGGGAAAGGAGGACAGGACGATAGCAGCCGGTGCCGGGTATTTACTGTCAGGGCTCAACTCTCGTCTCCACAGATGTATTGTAACTGCATAGCGGGTCATTTTGATTGTTCTCCGCGGGAAACGTACATGGATGAGCATGCAATGCACGGCGAGACCGTCTTTGAGGGTGACGATGGGTAGTTATATGAGGCGTTTATGGAGCGATTCTGTTCGGGAAAACGACAGGTACAGTCATCCAAAAGAAATGATATCAAGCGTCAAATTAGAGAAGTGCTTCAAATTCTCGTCATTGAAATCAGTAACAGCAGTACGCTCTGATTGTGTCTAAGAAAAAAGGTTTAACAACAACCATTGGCAATTCATGTAGACTACCGTCAGATTGACGTTTTTACCAAAAATGAAACATGCCGTGTCTCTCGATGCAAAATATCGTAGATCTAGTCAGTGGAAAGAAATTTATAGTAGGCCTTATTTTGAAAGTGAATTTTCTTACATGTTACTCCATGAAAAACACACTATTGTCTTTTCACCAGGTTCATCTCAACTCATGGTGTGGCTCGTTTGAAGGTTTGCCGACAAATAAACGCGAAAAGCCATGATCTACGAGAACGACTGGAAAGGAGCGATGGTGGGAACAGGGCCCGGCGGGCGTGGCGCTTTCACAAGCTGGATATCGTTTTTGGCCCGAAAAAGCAAAGGGGAAGTCGTTTTTTGGGGCCCGGGGCGGAGCCCCGGAAAAAAATTGGTCATGCTCGCTGCTTATCTTAACATGTTATGTCCCTCAACAGGCGAACACTGGAGTTCGCGCGCGTGGAACCGCGCCGTCGCTAACTGCCGCACACGCGACGTCGCTCAAACAATGCTGTTTGTAACGCATAAATGACGAGTTCTCAATGTATGCGTAACGATATGGCACCAAAATTTGTAAGCGAACGGAGAGAGGCTAATGGAAACAAAGTATGAAAAATCATGAAAAACCTATGTAAACGGAACGAGTAATAAGCATTTTTTCCGAAAATTTTGTAAAATTGGTAAATGAAGATGCGCATTCAATTGGCTCGTTTGCAACGCGCAGATGACGATATGCTACGAAACTTGGTACATACGTGGACACAAGCGTGTAAGAGATTAGTTAGGAGTTTCATTGAAAAATTATGTGACTGAAGGTTGTAGCAAGGTTTTTTCTGAAAATTTCCCACTATCAAGAAAATGGAAAAATGGCTCGTTTGCAACGCAGAGGTGACGAAATTGCGCGGGATTTGGTGTGTATATGCGCAGTAGGACTAAGTAACAAAGTATGAAAAATTATGAGAAACTTATGTGAATTTAAAAAATGGTAAGTGTTTTTCGAAATTAGGTGGCTCCCGCGCCACCTGGGAGCCACCTGGGGTGGCTCCCTGCTTTCCTTCACATAATTTCCCGGATTTCTTTACATAAATGTGGCGTAGGTCGAGACTATTACTACATGTTCAAATCCGCTTCCAAAACCACCAAGGCACCGCTTCGATACAGCCCCAAATAGGGTTCACAGCGTTATGGTCGGCCTCGGAAAGCGCGCTCCAATCGCAATCGGTGCACCTTGCACAGACGACGCGGAAACTTTGAGAAATTGACTTTTTGCTAGATTACTGATCGCTGATTGAAGCAATCTTCTCAGTCTTCAACCGATTGCTTCTTCGATAAGCCCTACAAGGACTCAGAAGGCTCAGCGATCATATTTGATCGTAATGTTCTATGCAAAAAATTGTTTTTGTAATCGTATTTTTTCAGTTTTCGCAATATGGTCATTTGTGGGTCATTAGTAATAAGTCGTTAGTAAGTGTAATTTTTGACCATCCTCTCAAAAGATGACCCGGGCTGGACCAGGAAAGCCAGGTAGTACTACTATAATAAGCGCTGAGGCCGCCCATCTTATTATTTGTGTATATCTGTTTGTCAGGGACTTACGGGGGCCAAAAATAGGGTCAAAGGAGAAGTCGTGAGAAATTTTGGCTTCAAAGGGGATATCGTTTTCAAAATTCTGAAATGCCACCTCCTGCCGGGCCCTGGGTGGGAAATCTGCTAGTGAGGCTAAGATAATCTCTTTCAAGAGAATATGTGTTTGTCTGTCACCCGTGTTCTTTTTCAAGTTGAGCGTTTGGTTAATAACTTGCGCCAACCAAGCGCAATTCAATTTGACAATAGAAGAGCGGAAAACCCGATGATAATATTCTTCTCTACTTGATGATGGACGAGTTTTTTTTTGGCACTTCTGTCGGCGAATAATGAAAACATCAACCGTCGAGATTCAGATATACAGCAGCATTTAGCCTCATAATGACGGACAACAAGATCACAAATGATGAGTTTAAAAGCGAAAATTTTCACGGGAGAGATATGATAACCTTCTGGGTCAGAAACGCATGATAAAACTCCTTACAACTTTCTGGAAGTCAACGACGAGAACGTTGTGGAGATGCAAACGCCCAAGAGCGGAAACCCCTTGATTATTTGACCATTAAAGGGCGACTTACATGCTTATAACTGCTTCAGTGCTGTAAGACGATCGGGGGTCTACTTTCGTGATTTTATAGGGCTCTGTCCTATCAGCCGGGCCCTGGAGGTTGCAAAGTCTTGCAGAAAAATGTAACAGAATTTTTGTAAGTTATAAACATTCAATTGATTCTTTGTTACTTTATACAATTTAAGTCGTATGTTTTTAATCTACGCTAAAATTTTGTTACTGTTGTGTATTCGACCGCTGCAGCAAATAAGTAGCAGCAACAGTGTTGAATCGGAGGACAGACATTCTGAATATGTTATGCCTAGTCTTGTCACAAATGTAATTCAGACAGCAGCGCTATTATTCTAAATGTAGTAAGAAAGCTCACCGGAGTTTGAGCAAGCATAAGTACAGTTGTTTTCAACACGTATTGGTCTTTTCTACCGTATGCCTTCCAGCCTCAACATGACATGGATTGCTGGAGCGCCGCATCGCTTCGGACTTGCGCCACTTTGCTTTTCTCGCCACGCCACGACAAACGAGCGTCCGCGACGTGGCGCGCCCGAAGAGAGGCGGCGCCGCACCTATCCACGTCATGTTAAGGCTGGAAGGCATACGGTAGAAAAGACCAAAACGTGTTGAAAACGACTGTATTAATACCCCCCTTTGCTTACACATACGCGTTGAGTTACAACTGCTCTGTACGCTTGCAGACAATTGCGGCGTAATTTAGAGTCGGGATTAGAGGTCGCCTGGTTATGTTGTTAGTGTGGTAACTAATCGAAATACTATGTATCTGACTCTATCCTTTTAGATTTTGTATCAACACGTGCAGCAAGAGTGCGAATAATTCAGTCCAAGAGAGAAAATTTGTTATGAGCATAGTATACGTAACATACGCAGACTACAAGACAATGCCTCAAAAAGTGCAACGCTCACTAACAATAATAATTTTATGGTATGCTGTCGAGGATACAAGAGTGCAACTGAACAAATATGGAGAGATGCTATTACATAAAGATTGTGTTCCATATTGATTTGAAAATGAGAATGAAATCAAGTCCAAAAAGTCTCCGGAAAAGAAGCAGAGTTACAAATCAGTAGTAATAAAAAGTTTAGTTGTTGAGTAGTGTCATGCAAGTAGTTGGCGATTTGGGCGTTACTGTCAGTGGTATGACGAAATTCTTCATTGAAGACTGTTATCCTCGGCGACCGGCACATTTGCGTCTTCTTGGCCACAGGTGCGATAAGGTGAGAATGACCCCTCTAGAGTGAAGGGGGTCGCGGCAATCGCAGCCCCTTCGAGTGAAGGGTGTTTCAGTTAATCAAGAAATCCTTAAATGTAACCGGGGGAGGAGAGGGGGAGGGGGGAGGGGAGTGGTGGTCTCAATTTTTTCTTCATGCGAAAATTTGTTTGCTTGAAGCAAAAACAAAAAACCACTGGATAGTGGGACTTGTTTTTCGGTGCAGAAGCGTAATGAGGAGACTTGAACACTAAGGACTGATGCTATGTCGAAATGTGCTATCTGCATGAGTAAAAGCAATGTCAAATTCTTTCCTGCTTGCGCTACTGTCGCTTTGATTGCCGATTATAAAATAAAACTCCTTATCCTTCATTGACCATTGGTGCAGCTTGCAATAAAATAAAGGGCTTGTCGTTGTACTGAACAAAGCTCTTGTGTCAATCACAGCAATTAAGGTTGAAGGACCAGTTTCTTCATATTTTGGCATTCCTTCTCCGGAAAATCAATATCGATAAACTCATCGAACTCATTCAGGTTCTTTCGAGCGTCTATTCCAAGATATAGTGTTGAAAGTTCTGAGAAGAGCGGTTTACATAGTCCTTGTCCCACAGAAAATTTGTTTTGTTCTTTAGGCGAAGCAGTAGTAGAAGTAGATCGAGTTGCTTGACAATGGGAAATAATGACGGAAAGAAGAATACACAATCGAAACATGGTCCATGGTTGTCTGTTCCTCAATCTCGGCATGTTGAGCAGTTGTCAGTTCGTTTACAGCGGTATCGCAATCCGTAGTTCCTCACTTGACCGGTTGTCCCTCTCCTTAATATGTTGAATGCATCGAATATAATGATTCGAACCGCTCAAAAATAGAGACACAAAGGCATTATTGAACTAAGGCTGCAACTGCAGATTGCATTAGTGATTACCTGAATAGTGACAGTGTGTGAGCCAAGTCGTTGCACACCCTGCCAGGATTTCGTGAAATGTGTACGACAGGGCTAGGCGAACAGGGCTGAGAAATCGATTATGCGGTCTTGAGTGTTAATTACGCTTTGTATTTTGCAAACATGCACTCTGCTCGTATCTTATGTTCAGCTGTGGACTACTGAGTACCTGATTAAATTGGAGCTTTAATTTTCAAGCATTTACGAGTTTTTTGAAAGAAGAAATTCGTAATTTATGTAGATGAACAGCAATGTCAGCAAGAATGTTTTAAAACCAACTTGTATTCCACTTTTAGAGAAATATACAGTTTGCCTGGAGTCTGTTAAAAAAGTGCCTGGTGAAGAGCGTGGGTAGATTTCTGGATATTTACGAGTTTCTAAGATAAAAAAAATCCTAACTTTTGTGGATGAACATCTTGTACGCCAAGATGGTCACCATTGGAACCGTCTTGTCCTTCGCTTTCAGAAAACGTATAGCATGTTTGACATCCTTTCAAAAAAGTACCTGGGTGAAGGGTGTCCTAGTGATTTGTGGAGATTTTCGAGTTTTTGACATAAAAAATTCATAACTTTTGTAGATGAACGTCTTGTACTGCGTGATGGTCACCATTGGAACCATCTCGTCCTCCGCTTTCAGAAAATATAAACTTTGCTTGGGGTCCAATAGAAAAAAGTGCCGGGTGAAGGGTGGGTGAGACTTTTATAATGGGAGTGCTCAAGTAGACGTTTTTATACAATGATAAAAAAGCCTTTACTTGAGCACTTCCGTTACAAAAGTTACCCACCCTTCACCCGGCACTTTTTCTAAAGGACCCCAAGCAAAGTATACATTTTCTGAAAGCGGAGGACAAGACGGTTCCAATGGTGATCATCCCGGTGTACAAGATGTTCATCTACAAAATTTATCAATTTTTTACGTTAAAAACTCGAAAATCTTCAAAAATCTCTTGGCACACCCTTCACCGCAATATCTTTAATGGATCTCAGACAAGCTTTATGCCTTCTGAAAGCGGAGGACGAGACGGTTTCAATGGCGACCATTTCAATGTAAAAAATGTTCATTTACAAAAGTTATGATTTTTTTATGTTAAAAATTCGAAAATCTCCAAAAATCACTGAGACACCCTTCACCCAGGCAGTTATTCGAATGGATCTGAGACAAATCATATGTCATCTGAAAAAAGAGAACGAGACGGTCCTAATGGTAACCATCACGCCGTAAAAGATGTTCATCTACAAAAGTTATGGATTTTTTTTCATATTAAAAAACTCGAGAATGTCCGGAAAATACTACTCACCAAGCACTTTTTTCAACAGACTCCTCCTTTCCTATACACAAGCAAATCACGTGCAAATATCTTCTTTGCTTAGCCTGACATCACTGTTGGTTTTTTTCTCGGCTTTTGGTGAAGAGGGTCACCTTGGTCCCGGCTCAGGGGTGGAGAGGGGATGAGAAAATTTTCACACTATCGCACCTGTGTTCTTGGCCTAGCTTCTAAAAGAAAGTAACTCACACCTTCCGCAGAGTGACGATAGAGGGCGAGAATCAGGGGGGGGGGGGTATGCTGTTCCCAAAGAATTTCCGTAGGGTGTAGAGTTGAAAAATATCACTCTTGAAATTTCGGTAAGGGGTGTAAGGTGCAAAAATACCTTTTCTAAATTTACTTTTTATACTAGCTGACGTATCCGGCCTCACCCGGCCGAGCGTTACCTGTTCCCGTCTCACTTCTGTAGGTAGTTTTCCCTGGTTCCATTTTGTTTTCCAGCAGGCTCACATACCCCCCGCCCTCTCCGTGCCAGCTGCCAGCCACGTAGTTTAAAGTTCGAACATCGATACAGTCGATGATGGTAACGAATAATTCTGGAATCTAATACTTTATTCGTAATCAACATGCTCAGTTACCCCCTGCTACAAGCACCTTAGGTCAAAGTTTGCAAAAAAAAGTCAAGGCGGATTTTGATGGTTAACGAAATCTACCTGCGACACCCTCTCCGCCCAAAGTGTATGTGTGCAAAGCTTGGGCCGGATTGGTTCAAAATCGAAATTTTCTATTCAAAATATACGTACCAAAGACAGACAGAGAGGGGTAGACTATATGTCGCCGAAGGTTGCTTGTCCCACGCGGACATCTGCCATGCATATCGGAAACAAAAATTTGCAGCAGCTGTCCGTGTGCAGGGTAGAGCCTATCGGCGACGTATAGACCGGAAAGTACGCAGACAAAGAAACAGCTTATTTATAAATAACATTCAAATGGAAAGGGGAAGGGAGAAAGGATAGCATCCGGCTGCTGCCAAGTCTACGAGGTACTGTCGTGGCTCGACTTTCATCGACTACTTCATACACCTGCAGCTTAACTGCATCCCAGGTTAACTGGACCTCACTTTCAAATAAACAACGCAACTGTGAAAACTGCAATTTCTTTTTTTTGTGTGGGTGCTCAGAAAGTAATGGGATATCGAGAATAATTGCAGCTTCTCAAGAAAAAAAATTCAAAAACTCTCAGATTTTGATAGATGTTGATAGATAGTGTAACACACTCGTCCAAGCAAACCCATGTAAGGCCATTTGCAGTTGCTGCAATTTTGTACTGAAACACCAAGTTGATTGCATTCACCAATTATGAACTTCGAGTGACACCATTGCAGTAATAGGTGAGGTCACTCATAAGATCAGTCTACACTTGGACAGGAGACTGCCACCAAGCCCACCACAGCTTTGCAGTTCCAGGGCTTGAATTTAGGAAATACTAGCTGACATACCCTGCTCAAAAAACCTTTCCCTGTCCCCACTTCCACGTGCCATCCTGTCCCTCTTTCATTTTTGTAAGTAGCATGCTCACTTACCTCTCTGTGCCAATTTCCAGCCAGAGCCCGACATGAGACCGTTTCTAGGCTTCTTGTATGGTCCCCCTTGTCTTTGAAATTTTACGAAGTTCCTTTTGGCTCTCAGCCCTAAGCGTAGAAAAGTCAAAAAACGAAATGTCGATTAAAAAATGTAGCACTTTTTGGCCACAAAAACTTTGCTTCTTCGCCCCAAAAACGAAGTCCAGCCTGCTTTCATACGATCTGCGCCGGGCCCTGTTCCCAGCCCCGTAGCTCAAGCTCTGAAAAAGAATAGATAGAATCGATAAAGTGATCGATAAATCCAAAGCCTAATACTGTATTCGTAATCAGCATGTTCACATAACCCCTTGTGCCAACTTCCATCCCCGTAGGTCGAACTATGCAGAAAGTCGATACAAATTGATAACATCGATATTGACCGACCAGTGCATCACCTCTGCTTCGCAGAGGTTCGCACTGGCTCTACTATCTAGGCCCTACTCATTCTCGCATAATGACGGCATTGGAACTTACCGAGCAATGCCGACTAGCATGAACAAAATGTAAACAACTACTCATTTCGACAGCTTTTTCATGTGAAATCGGTGATTTCGCGTGGATAAGACTTTTTGCAGGAGAAAAAGCGCAAATTGTTAAAGGTTTTTGATTTTTCCATGGTCTTGACAGTTGCAATAAGAATAGCAGTCACCGTGAGCTACATCTTTGCCCAAAAATCTCGTCAAATGGTCAGGTAAAACCTTGGTAAATTGACCATTTATGCAACCAACTTTTTGGCGTCGTTTTGTAAAGTAATGGACTTTTGATCACTTTTTTGGGCCTGAGTTCACGGCTTGCACATTTACTTGGCATAAACATCCACGACTCGGCAAAAAGTGGAATTACGGACCCAATTTTGGGGCCCAAATGCAAAGTGGATCCAAGTTTGACGCACAGTTTCTGAGGGATACACTCAATAAATCTGCTCGTAATTTTGCTTGTTGGACTTTCATGCGGGTAGCATGCGCTGTGCAAAGTTTGAGCCCAAGAGGTTGGCTGGAACACATTTTACGAATTTCGTAATATATATATATATATATATATACACACACACACACACACACACACACACACACACACACACACACACACACACACACACACACACACACACACACACACACACACACACACACACACACACACACACACACACTACAACACACACATACACACACACACATACACACACACACACCACACACACATACACACGCACACACACACATACACACACACACACACACACACATACACACACACACACACACACACACACACACACACACACACACACACTACAACACACACATACACACACACACATACACACACACACACCACACACACATACACACGCACACACACACATACACACACACACACACACATACACACACACAAAGTCATGTAAACATCCTTTGATGTTCTTTGATGGGTTCCTTTGATGCATCTAATCAACTATATCTCGCGTAATAATCACAGTCTAAATGGTTTCAACGTGATAGTCGCACTTTTGTCTACTGGCACGATACATCACCCTGCTGGCAATCGCGTTTCTGTTGACACAGCATTGTTAGGTATAGTTGGCCATACAGGGTGGCCGGCAGGTATGAGCGTTGCATGTTCTTTTGACAAAGTGATTGCTCTACACGGAAGTATTAGGTTTCAGAAAAGAGGCATGCCGCATGCTCACTTACCCATCACGTTGGCTGACAAGATCGATACTCCTGAAAAGTTAGACTTCATCATTCCCGCTGAAGTCTCGGAATACCAAACACTGGAATTCCTCGCAGAAAGGAATTATCTGATTGATCTCTTGTTGAGAATTTTATGATACGTGGACCATGTTCGGAACTTCCCAATCTTCGCTATCGGGAAGCAGACGGAAGCAAATGTGCAAAGGAATTCCTAAGTTTGATGGGGATTTTAGTGAATTGTGTAAAAGCGGTTACACCCGTTGTACTGTAGCAGATATGAGGGTTATACCTGTAGGGAGTTTGGAAAAATATTTGCTTCGAATAGAAATGTAACACACACTATCATCGCCATCTCATGAAACACGAGCGTCGCATAAACGTGGAAGTCTGTGGTGCAATTCTGGCCTTCAAATACATCTTCAAGCACATATTCAAAGGACCAGACTCCGTCGTCCTTGAACTGCTGCAAGACGGCAAGCTTGTGGAAAAAAGTGTATATGCAAAAAAACGGAGAAGTTGTCATTAATGACATGAGAGAAGTATATACGTTGGCTAGGTACGTTTCGCACATCGAAGCAGCTTGAGTGTTAGGTTATATCATGCAATATGTTTCACACACTGTCATGTGCTAATGCCGCAGCCTGATGAACAACCGGGTTTCTTTAAAGGTACACTTCCGCTGCAAAAATTCAAAAGTAGATTGCTAGCGTACTTTGATTTGGCCTCTCGTGACAAGAACATTAAGGATATGACATGGATTGGTGAAGCTGAGAATTACCGCTTTATCGGAAGTAAATACGTCCCCTACAGACAAAATAAGGTCGTATTGCCAAGTTATGATCGGTAAATCCAAAAATGCTTGAGTTGTATGCTATTAGGAAGTTATTGCTTTGTAGAAAAGGCGTAAAATCCTTTGAAGAGATGTGATCGCAAAGTGTTTGATCCGTTTTATGGAAGCTACGCAGCTGGATACATCGAATAGAGCTCTAAACGGTAAGATTGTCTGCTTTGTGCTTCGAAACGTAAATACCATCGACAACTAGACATTTTGCACATATACTACTTTATCGTAAACCCTCTAACATGTTAAATTGTGACATAAGTTCAGTACACGACAAATACATCATTCTTACACAAATGAGGACTTGAACTCTCTTGAGTAAAAATGTCGTTGCCAATGGCATGACCTTGGCTGATTGTGGTCTTGACGCATATGCTGTATCAGCCAACATTGGTCCCGCGCTGTATGCCCTGCGGGAACGCACAGTCGCATGTGACGCACGTTAACGCGTAGCAGAGCTCGCACGCGTCACATCGCACTGTCGCAAGCTGCCGCGGGCGCGTTGTCGCATAACCGATCCTGGTTGGTACAGCCTATAGTTATGGATAAGCTTCTAGAGAATTGTGGTAATTGCAACATCTGCTTGTTTAAGCATGGACGACAATGGCACGAATGTTGAACCTGTTGTTTATAAAATCAGTAGAAAGAAAAAAAAAGAAAGTGCAAAGTTTACGGCTGTGGCTAAGTTAAGCAAAACAAGCATAAACCATGCGTTCTTCGTGTACGGGAAGGCCGGTTGTGGCGAGACATTTACCTCTAACGCTCTGGGGCATGCGCTTGAAAGCAGCAATTCGAGGTCATCGCTGTCACTTCTACTGGAATAGCTGCGAGTTTCTGAAGGATGGTCCAACCGCATACGCACTTTTTTCTTACCTCTCCAGCAATTTGACTCTATTGCCAATGTAGTGCATCTTCTGCGCAAAAAAAGTGTTGCGCGACGTTGATGTAATGATATGGGATGGAATTTTTGTGCAAATTTGGTGTGCCGTCGAATGTGTGGATAGATTTTTGCGCAATTTGGCTGCACCAGGTAATCGATCTCAACCATTCGGAAGAGTAGTAAGGTTTTCGGAGACGGTTGGTGTCAATTTTTTTCCTGTATCCCAGAGCCATAAAAGTAGATACAATGCATGTCACACTGAAATTTGGCGTCTGAGGAAGAGGGAACACTTTGATCTATCATGACGTTTGTCAGATTATTGGATAACATGTTCGCGCGCAAAGAAGCGCAAGTGGTTGGTTGTTTTGTTAGTTAGTCTCTTTTTTATTTCGGATCGGAGCGGCGGTGCCCCAGTAAGCTTGTATCCCTATATCTTCCGTACTCTATTTTCTCTTTTCGGCCTCATCGTGCTGCCGTAAAGGCAGATAATTGTTTCCTCGTGGTTCTTCTCGTTGTTGATAAATTTTATGCAGTAGCAAGTCCCATCTATCCCACGTGGTTCACTCAATCCAAATTTTTATTTTTTTTCGATTACAAGTGCGCTGTGGGACTCGATGCAGGCTTTTGTGCTTGATAAAAATACGAGGCTTTATCCTGATGAAGAAAACCATGCTGCATGATTACGTGTTGTGGGAGAAGGAAGAAATTTGTAGGACCCGGGAGTATTAATATTCCTTTCGAAATATGCATGGAAAGTGAAGAGAACGTGATTGAGTGAATTGGTAATGAAGAAGTTCTTCTCCCCCTCCCCATGAGCTTAATGAGAAGGTACTGAAAATGACTTTTGGGGCTTAAGATTTAGGCTTCTACACTCCATTAACCGCAGAGGAAGAGACTGCTGGAATGCCATGTAAAGACGAGGAATTTTTGCATGACTTGGCACCATCTGAAATGCCGCAGTACAAGTTATTGTTGAAGCCTGGTGCGATTATATGCTCTTGAGGAACATAGACGTGGGAAAAAGATGGTAAAGGCACAAGACACAAGACTGGAGATACATTGCTGGACATAATTATAGGTCCACTCTAAAAAGTGCCATAACTCACTCTGTTGTCAATGAAATGTTCCAAAATTTCGTACAGCCGTGTGTTTACCAGGCTTCTATCAGCCATCAACAGGGTCAAGCGTGGGGTGCGCACGCCACACCTAGGGGGTCGTATTGAAGAGTCAAAAGGGGAGGGGGTTGTAGTTGGGTAATCGGATAATAGTGATAACATGATATTCGTATCCTATCCATAATTAGCATGTCAAATAACCCCTGCAGACAAAGTTTGAGCAAATTCTGAAGATTCATGATACTAGGCTACCTGAGTGAAATGGTTATATTCCAACATGGTTAACTTTGTTTCAAAGGTGAATTGGCTATCCGTTTTTGCACTCAAGACAAAGCACTACTCCTTCTTTGTCCATCTCAGGAATCCCGCTTCAGAAGACCTCCAAACTGTGGAATTAGAAGCCAACCAAAATCTCATTTTTCCCATTTTTCGCTTTTAATCGCTGTGCTTTCACCAAATCTTACTCAGAGCCAAGAAGATGAATCAGGCTCCAAACAGTCCTATGGAATCTACAAGATCTAGGCTATCGATTCATATAAATATTGTCCGCTAAAATAGTTTTTTTGCTATAGTTAATGGGGTGCGGAACACCCCCTCAAAAGCTGCGGCGGCACGCAGCTTTTAAGGGGGTGTGCCGCACCCCATTAACTATATCAAAAAAATATTTTTAGCGGAAATTATTTATATGAATCGATAGCCTAGATCTCCTATTTTTCACAGGAGTGATTTGAGCCTGATTCGTCTTCTTAGCTTTAAGTAATATTTGGTGAAAGCACAGCCATTAAAAATGAAAAAAGGGAAAAATGAGATTTTGGTTGGCTTCTAATTCCACAGTTTGGAGGTCTTCTGAAGCGGGATTGAGATGGACAAAAAAGGAGTAGTGCTTTGTCTTGAGTGCAAAAACGGATAGCTAATTTACCTTTGAAACAAAGTTAACCATGTTAGAATCTGACCATTTCACTTAGGTAGCCTAGTATCTTGAATCTTCAGAATTCGCTCACACTTTGTCTACAGGGGTTATTTGACATGGTAATTATGGATATGTTGCCCATTATGTTTGACAGGGCCTTCAAGTAATGTTATCTTAAGTGTATAGTTCAGGGGGGGGGTCTTATTAAAGGCAGTGTCCGGGCAAAAACTCGATTTTGAGATTTTGTGCTTACTTGGGCCTATTCGCTACGCTGAATCCGAAAATGCGCATTGTAGAGCGCGAAAATGGCGAACGGCTCTAACTCAGGAGGGAAATGAGCAGGTGGGCGGGGTCCTCCCCACTGCGAATTCACGTTCCCGGCTTCCGGAGCGACCTTCTCGCTTTCGGTTTCAAGTCAATCATTCGCACTTGGCCGGTAGCGATGTTAGAACGGCTAGCGGAATCGAGAAAATCGCTCCGGGAGCTGGGAGCGTGAAATCGCACTGGAGAAAGCCCCGCCCACCTGATGATTTCCCTCCTATATTAGAGCTCTTTTTCACCGTTTTCGCGCTTTCCAATGTGGATTTTCGGATTCAGCGTGGCCAATAGGCCCGTATAAGCACAAAATCTCAAAATCGAGTTTTTGCCCGGACACTGCCTTTAAGACAGCAGTCAGGGTAGGGGGGGGGGGTCGTAACCAGCGATCGTGTGCCACACCCCTTGCTTGACCCTGGTCATCAAAATGGGTCTCGTTTTCGTTTGGTTATTCAAGAAAAAACTGAAAATTTTGAAAAAATCAGGCGTGAAGGCTGGACAAAATTATAAGTCCACCTGGAGTTTTTACTGATTGAAGCACTTCTTAGCTCCCGAAAATATTTAGGTAGGTACACATCCAAAAACATTAAACAGTTGCTTTAGTCAAGCTGTGTCATACCTCCAAAAAGAACTGATTATCTGCTTTTTTGCCTTGAAAATGGTTTCACATGTATTTCGCTCTACAAACCTGCGATGAGTAAGAAATTCTGCAGTTTCTCAGCTGGATTGGAAGGGGGTTTTATCTACCTTCTGGATGCTTTTTGACATGAACATTGGGGAAAAATCCGACTTTTTGCTGCTGAAGCAAATCCGACATTGACAATACTGCAATTCTGTGCTCAAATTTCTGCCTTGAAACTTCTTTTACGATGTTGTCAGAAGCATAAAGTAAAGTAAAGGCATTGTTTCTACGAAGGGGAGTCCGTATTCCATGGTTGCAACTTTCTAGAGATCCTAGCATTCGAGTATAATTACTGAAATAATCCTGCAGAAACTGATTACAACAAGCACCAAAGCTATTTGTGGCTCCGACCAAAATTTTCAGAAGAATCATGTGCTAACATACACTACAAGCTGTATCCACTATCTAGTAAATAATTACTGTCAAAAATCTAAGTGAGGTAGCACTTGGCAAGTTATTTGGATCTGCGTAACACCATTATTGCGTTGCACACACAACTCATATTTCGAAAAAGAAGCAGGCAGCTTTGTGGACACTTGCGAGTATGGCGAACAGCTTCATTCTTGTGTAAAGAATGCTTCTACAGTATCTTGAGGTTATAATGACAATGCAAAAAGAGTTTTAGGACAGAAACTGAGGCTTACTCTCCCGATTGAGTCGATGTCGGATTTGCTTCAGCAGCAAAAAGTCGGATTTTTTGCCCAATGTTCACGTCAAAAAGTATCCAGAAGGTAGAAACCCCGTCCCTTCCAATCCAGCTGAGAAACTGCAGAATTTCTTACTCATCGCAGGTTTGTAGAGCGAAATACATGTGAAAGCATTTTCAAGGCAAAAAAGCAGATAATCAGTTCTTTTTGGAGGTATGACACAGCTTAACTAAAGCAGCTGTTTAACGTTTTTGGATGTGTACCTACCTAAAGAAATTCGGGAGCTAAGAAGTGCTTTAATCAGTAAAAACTCCAGGTGGTCCTATAATTTTGTCCAGCCTTCAAGCCTGCTTTTTTTTTCAAAATTTTCAATCTTTTCTTGAATAACCAAACGAAAACAAGACCCATTTTGATGACTGATAGTAGGCTGGTGAACACACGGCTGTACCAAATTTTGGAACATTTTATTGACAACACAGTGAGTTATGGCACTTTTTAGAGTGGTCCTATAATTTTGTCCGGCACTGTATTAGAAATCATGTGCGATAAACGATGCTGCGATGTAGGCACTTGTTTACTTGAAAATGCAACTATGTTACGCATACCTTTGATTACGCTGACGGCAATACTGGAGTGACATTTGAAAGGTTCCAGTTCCCTATGGTACTGTCCTATCGTATAACTATCAACAAAAGTCGGGGACAGACGTTCAAAAGTAGACATAATATGTGGACCCGTTATTCGCTCGTGAAAGTGATTACGTGGCTTCATTACGTGCGTGGTCAAAAACACAAGTGGAAACTACCATCAGTTCTCGTCGCCGTATGTAACAATCATTTTCAAATAGAAATATTGTTTACTCAGACATTATCGTTTGAACGGCTGAAGATTTTGGATTACACTAAAGCATATACTACTATAATACTATTATATACTATTACTATATTACTATTAGGCTGGAAACTGTTGCAAATGGTTTCATAACTTCACTCTCTTTGGATATGGCGCACTCAAACTTTGGCATTATGTAGAAGGCAATGTGAGCTACAAGAGAGCACAAATGGTCTAAATTTTGAACACGAAGTAGAAAAGTTTCAGGCGTTTTTCGAAAAATAGTAAAATTTGAGAATTTTTGGGGCTTCAAGCTAAAATGAAGCCTTTGGCAGCCTAGGCCATGCGCAGTAATCCGGATTCGTCTACAAATTATTGCTGGAGGTTGACTCCTTTGGCCTATTAAGAAAGAAACAAAAGTTAGGCATGTCGAGATTTGGCGTCCTCATAAAGACGAACGAGTCGATATACGCAAGAGCTGTTGGGGACGACCGTCAATGACTGAAGAGTCCGAAGCTCAAATTCCGCCGAGTTTTACATAGTAAGGTTATTTGACCTGCCAAACGCGAATATCACATTCATTTGTTGAATTAACGCCTTTTCCCTTGTTTAGGGTGAGACCCCATATCGTGCACCTACAGTAATCCTACAAAAAAGCCCTTATCACGCAATTTCACTATCGTTTTCGTGATCAGCATGTCGAATAACACCCCTATGCCAAGTTTCAGCCAAATTCGTCAATCTTTGAATTTTTCCCCTTCATACCATGCACAGAACGTAACCCCTGCGACGTCAGAATTTGGTAGGACAGCAGCTGTGCTTGTAGCTTACGTAATAACCAACGCAGTCGCAAAATTTAAGTGCGCCATGTTGAGTGAGAGGGAAGTTATGAGAACAGTTGCAAAACTTAGTTTCCAACCTAATACTATGCTACCATATTAGATTATACTAACATATACTAGCAAATACAGTCGTTTCATTTCATATGATCATGTGTGTCATTGCACACACAGTTCACCTTTGGCGTCCCCATCTTGGATTCGTGGGAGAAACAAGGCTTCAGGTAAGTTTTTCCAAGGTGTTCTTAGCATTTTCTTTCCTTTTTAGTTACTAGTCACCTCAAATTAATATACTCGATAACAATCGGTAAGTCTCTTGCGTTTTTGCGATTGCAAATCCAGGATGAGGACGCCAAAGTGGACTGTGTGTGCAATGGCACACATGGTCATATGAAATGAAGCGACTGTACCATACCATATATTATATAGATATACTACTATACTATACTACTACTATATACTATTATACCAGAGCATGCAAAATGCAATTTTTTTTTGAAATGTTGGTTTCGGACTACTTTCATGTTTTCGAGAAATGTTTTCTTTACCCTAAATCGTCTTCAAGAACGCCGGAATCTATAACATCATACACAAGAATGGGCTTATTCGAAATATCAGTCCACTACTCTGACAGTCCTCTGACGGAAGAAGATAAACAATTGAGATTATTCAACCATCGTATTTTCACAGACGTGGAACTACTTTGCTATTTAGATAATGAAGGTCGCGGAAAAAGCAAAGAAAAGTGAATATTAAAGGGCATTCCTTTTAATTTGGCTGAAAGAAAATGACAGTGAGTTTGCATACAGGGTTGATTGACGTTTGTTGCTGTAACACTTTATCTAAAGATTTGCATTCAATTAACAGAAAAGTCCATATGCGGTGCGAAGAGGGATTAAGAAAGAGAAAGAAGAAAAGGAGAAAGCTAAAGAGATGAAGAAAAGCGAAGGGCTTTAGACTGTTATAAAAAATTTTCCTCTTTCATCTTTGTTGTGCTCACTCTAATGAGTAACTCTTTGTAACAAAAATGTTTGTTTTATGCTGGCACGCTTTCTTTTCTTCAACAATTTTCAAGTCTCAAGGTTTTTCAAGGCTTGTCAAGGCTTGTCACTGTTTGTTATAAGTGTTTTGCTTGTAAGAGAGGCAAGAGGCGTCGAAAAATCAACTAAACCAAGTCTACGGATCGGTGCTAATAAGGAACCAAAAATTCTGGGACCGCCACTGGTAATAAGTAATAGATTGCCTCAATAAGGCTATTCTTCGTGTACCAACGATCAGTCGAAGTGGCCTTTCTAAATGAGTCATATACACCTTTGAAGAGCATTGAACGCTGACTCCGAATGTGATTCTCTTATCTGCCAAGCGCCTCAGCATGCCGAGTTATGAGTGTTTTTTGTAGCGAAGAGTGAGCGCAAAATTCAAGTAGAATCAACTGTTAGGACTTTTCAGCGTTTAAAATAAAGCATGTAGTATGAGTGTTTTGGACCGAAACTGTCTTTGAATGAAGCGCTCTGAGATCGACGTTAGACCATTTGAGCATTCTGACGAATTTTGTTCCATTACGCACAATTTTTTAACCTAAAAACGCTCATAACTCGGCGTCCAGAGGCGCTTGGCAGATGACAAAGACAGATTCATAATCAGCGTTCAATCCTCTTTTAATTCTATGAATTTCATTTGAAAAGGCCATTTCGACCTTACGGACCTCCCTTGCAAGTTGAAGAGAACTGAATGGGTTTTCATTAGCCAAAGTAAGTCGTATTTGTTGGCCACATAAACACCTCATGTTACTGCTGAGAAGTGATAGAAGAAAGTCAGCGGTCCACGTTGATACACAGCTTTAATTGGTGTTTAGCTTGTTGGGACAATTCGCTTCCTGGCTAGAAAAAAATGCTTGCTCCGGTGATCCATAAAAGCCAGGCAGAAGGGACCGTCCAAATTCTCGACTTCCATGTATTTTGTTCCGGCGCCTTACTATGTCCCTTATTTCGAATATCAGGTCAAGTATCCGGAACCCCGACAATCCGCGTTCTGGAGAACCTTCAGGGCAAGTTCTTCGGAATGGTGATTGGTTGGCTGCGCAAGGATTGGAGGGACGAACGTCACGCCCGCTCAAAGGAGAGGAGCCAAAGTGGAGAATCCGCAACCGAAACCATTTTTAAAGCAAATTCGTCGCTTCAGAAGTAACTTTTGGTAGCGCGAGTTGGGCAAGTATACAGTTGGGAGCACCGCTACTGTTAGGCATCAAAATCTCATCGATCCTATTTTGTGGACGGTCTTTCGAGAGGGCGGGGAGGAGCAAACAAATAGCAAAGATTTCCACTCCGTTTTTTGATACTGGCAAATCTTGAAAGCCCGATAATCTATGTACCACTCGAAAGCCTAGAAAAGGGATTCGACATAGACCGTCTATTTTTTTTCTAGCCCTTTTCTACTGAGAGACACGCTGCATAATTTGAAATTATACCTATTTTCAACAGCAGAGCCTAACAAAGACGAATTATCGCCGATTTTCTCTCTATGTTACAGAGAGTAATCATTGATAAACTTGGACCGCAGACCTTCTCGTAGTTTTCATCTTTGTTGCGGAAGAGCAGAAAATGAACACAACGAGTCAGTTGATACATCGCCAGATGAATTCCCTAATATACCACCGCTCAAAAAACCTTCAAAAACTCGACGCCGCATGATCTTAGCTTTCGAATGGTTTGTTGCTTGTTGAGGCATTGCTTTGTGGCTTCATAACCTCTTTTATCCCCTAAATAAGGAAACAGTCAAGACCCCTTTTACCGGAGAAGGCCTGACTCCGCCCATCGCACCTTTGCTTATGCACTTCTTTCACCCTTATTTCATGTTACTGTTACTCAAGGTGCCTTTGATTCGCAATTACGTGCTTCTACACAGGAAGGCCACTGGGCCGCTAATCACAACAAATAATTCACCCACGCAACCATTTCCACATTTGATGGATTTAAAGCGGTCGAGGAATCGCTTAGTTCTTGCTAAATGGAAAGATATCTTGTCCACTGCCCCGATTCTATTCAAGAACCAAGATATTCTGTCGGTTGGGCCTCTGACACAACTTATTATAGGTCTTATCTAAGGGGGGCGGGCATTAGGTACCCAGCTGAGGTCTGGGCGTTAGGTACCCATTCATCAGTGGTATACACTAAGCCACGCCCCTTGGTTGCTTCAACAGCGGGTACCTAACGATACACTAAATCCTAGCTGCTAGAACAGCTTACCTAGTCGCTAAAATGCTGGCGCTTGCGACTCACAGAAAAAAGATGGAGGAAATAAAAAACTGCGCGAATGAAAGCGCAAGTTTGTAAACAACGTTTTTTCATTGCTTCTTTTTTATCAACTGGAAACCCAGAAATTCGGTGATTAAAGTCAAAACAGGGTAAAGCTTTTATGATCTAATCTAACCGATAACGGCGGTCAAAAAACGTTGTAGAATTTCGATTAACCAAAATTTTATGATTTTAATGGAGCAAATGCACTTTTGGAGATGCTCGTGGCAAATAAGTTGCAGGAAATATTATTACCTTGTTTCAAAAAGCTGCTCCTACTATATTTTTGACAATGAGAAGTGGAACCAAGTGGAAGAAAAGCTTCGACGAGAATTTGTCATCAGAAATCGGAACAAGGAGGACTATGTGACTACCAGTTGATTAAAGGGGGCCACTAGCTCTGTTTGTTTCAAGCAATGAAAATTTTGCTCATAGGGCTATGTCAACTTCGGATGAGTGTGTACCAATAGAATGAAATAGGTTGACAAAATCTTTTTCTTTTTAGTGAGTTACAAAAAATTCATAGCTTTGGTTGGATGAATTGAATCTATTTTAGCTACTAGAAATGAAAATGACTAAGAAACACTGCAATATGAAAGTCCTCCAAAAAACACCACAGAGAAGGCATGATAAAAACAGTAGCTCAATGAGATTTTCACATGGGATGCGGAATCTCCCGAAATAGAAAGATGTGCTTATCAATGTAATGTCCCATAGATCTGTTGGCCCCAGCAATAACCACTATAATAGCGGTAATCTACGACAATGTAGTTCATAAACGTGTGGCAATATTAACGATAATGGGCTACGACCCTTGACTTCACACCTCAAAACGAGGCCGACAACAATATGTGAAAGGAATTTCCCGCGCAACTTATTTGCCAGGAATCTCCTGAAGTGCACTTTGCTTCGTCAAAATCATGTAAGTTAGGTTTAATGGAATTCCACAAAGTTTTCTTTTTTGGAATTCCCGTTGACATTATCGGTTAGATCAGTTTATCACAATTTTTTGCAAAACTATGTGAAGTGCTAGTGAAAGTTTACCCTGTTTTCAACTTTCATCACCGAATTTGTGTGATTCTAGAAAAAGAAGCGATAGAAAGAACGTTGTGCAAACTGCGCTTTCATTTGCGCCATTTTTTTGATTCCCCACAACTGTCTTTTTTCTTGGATGGCAAGCGCCAGCACTTTAGCGACTACGTAAGCTGTTCTAGCAGCTAGGATTTAGTGTATCGTTAGGCACCCGCTGTTGAAGTAACCAAGGGGCATGTAGTGTATACCACTGATGGTTGGGTACCTAACGCCCACATCTCGGCTGGGTACCTAACGCCACGCACCCCTTATCTAAAGACTGACCTGTGTCATCGAACGGATAACATCGTTGAGCTTGTGGGTCTTTGTAAGGCTGTAGAGGACCGGGCAACTTGACGTGTCTAACTTGAGTCTGCTAAGAAAGCTCTCGTTGGAGCCAGCTGATTTTCCTATGCACATTCAGCACGTATTCAATTGCTTATACTGTGATCGTCAGTACCCACTCCTTCACTGAGGTGGAGGTTAGTGATTTCTCGATCTAGTTTTCGCGGAGTGATCACAAGTTCTCCACCTTTACCACTGACAAGGATCGCCTCAGATCTTATTAAATCGCATGTCTCCCTATACCCAAGTATTTCCGAATAATTGGAGGAAGTGAAGATTTTGCCTGTGAGTAAGCAGTCAAAACATCAAGTGCGCTGACGGTGGAGCAGAGGTATGTTGGTTTTTGCTCGTCCTGCAATTTTTGCTTGCACAATTCCAGAGGGGATGGAGAAGCTAACCAAGGGTTGACGAAACGTTGCTGGGGCAAATATAACATCACTAATCTCGCACCGCTTTAAGCCTCTGAAGACGACGAGTAGTCAAAAAAATAGGCACCTGATGATAATAAAGCTGCACCCAAATTTCGTGCTGGCAAAGCAACGCTAATACAAAATTTATTTCCACGCTAACTAGCGCACAAATGTGGCTGAAAAAGTTTTGCTGCTACACTCCTAGTAAGTTTATTTCTACAATTCTCAGACCGCGATCTGAGTTGACGTCGTTGCTACGCAGGCATGAATGCAGAGAAGCAGAAACACGGAGGGGCAAACACAAAAAAAGAAGAACGGTTTGGATGACATTTTGCAGGGTAGGATTTATGAAAAGCATGAAAGGATAACAAACTTTATAAAAAGAGGGCCTGTTAATCAATTGTGATATCGATACGATCTTGATAAGTAGCCGTGACTTATTACATGATTGGATAAGGTATAATTGCTTCAGCTGGTTGTTCATGTTCAATGTTTCAAGTAAGAGAGAGATGTAGTCAGTACATTGATGATCCATTTAATCATTTTCATCGCGTCAAACTTTTTGTGTCAAACTCTTACAATGTTCAAGATATTTATCTTCGGTGATTTCTGGACTATCGAGGATGGGTAACAGGAGAATTAGATACTCTCAGGTAGTAAATAGCAAAGCAATTATCGACCCAAGTAAACCACTTACCATGAAGTTTTGTTCTGTCCACTTTTTCTTTTGGCGTTCAAAATTTAGAAGTTCCGGAAAGCCTCGATACATTGGCTGTTTTAAATCTAACTCGTCGACATGAGAAAAGTCACAATGTTGTTGTTGAAAAGTCGGATAAAAGTTTCATAATCACAAAGAACAGTACACATATCAAGTTTAATGGACTATAAAATCAAAGAAAAAGATGATTTTGTATAGAACTCTGTTTTGACTTTAGTGCTGTCGTGGAACTTTGCGAAGTGCGCGAATCCCTCCAGCATTTCTGATTTCAGCCATCAGACTGTCTCGTACATCCGGCATTGCCGCACGCGGACCATTCTGAAAATGGTTTTTCTCTTGCAATGCGCAGACCGTAAATACAAAATGCCAACCATGGTAGGTGCCGATCTGGTTCTTTGATTTTCCAATCCCCGTTGCGAAGAAGGAGGTTGGCTTGAGATTCTGTAATACAAAGTTTACATTTCCAAATTATCTTGCTAAAGTAGGAAGTAAGCGAAATGAAATGACCTTTGAGTTTTGGACGCCATAAGATTAGCAGGAGGCGGTGGAGGTGGCGCCGGAGGTGCAGGAGCTGGCGGTGGAGGAGCAGGTGCTGGTGGCGGTGGAGCGAATGCTGGTTCTGCTGGAGCAGGCTTCGTTGATTGAGTCGGAATAGAAGCGTTTCCATACGGACGAGTTTGTTGTCCCACACCACCATCATGTCGCGTTCTCTGCAAATGTAGAATAAAATAACTGTGAAAATTGCTATTGGTGTTTTTGACTTGTGAAATGGGTTGGATAGGCACCGTCGAGTCGTCGACCACACGGAGTGGCCGTAAATTGCTGAGCACGCCCCGCGCGGCTAAACGCCTGTAATTCGACGGGGTAGGCGGCTGGAAGGCGGAGCTTGATTGAGATCAGTGGCCGTATTCATCAACGAACCTTGAGGGTTAAACTTACCCTCCAGGGTTAGTTTAACCCTCAGGGTTCATTGGCCGTAATCATCAACCATAGGGTAGGGTCTACCACGAAATGCGATCCACCCGTATCGATCAACGAGGGTAAGTTGGCTTGTGGCCGTATTCATCAACGAACCCTGAGGGTTAAACTAACCCTGGAGGGTTAAGGCGTCAGTTACGCGTGCGCTGTGCAAGCTCACATCACAGAATGCCTAAGTACGTGCTAAATTCACTTTATACTTCTATTCTTTCACTGTTATAGTAGTATAATCAACGGATAAGCTTCTAACACTAGTTTTTATAATATAATACATCTCTAGCATATTTGTGCAGCATCCAATCTTACAGCATTTTTCATGTGTGCAATTGTGCCGTGTAAATTCTACTTTTGCGCCGTTCGTTTTATACCGGGCTTGTGTTACTCTTTTAGGGGTCAATGCGTGTTATCATAAAAGGGTTCTTCTGTTTTGGCACTTGTCAGATTAAAATGCGCAACCATTTTTCCCCGTCGCATTTTTTTGTCACCAAAGCTAGAATTCTTTTTCTCGCGAAGTCAGTGTTTCATGTACTTTGAATTTAAACATGAAACGAAGTCGAAACTAAATACTATAACAACAACTAATACTAAATACTACAATACTCGTTGATCGTTTTTCATCAAACTAATATTAGGTTGTCTCATAATTAATGCACGTTTTTATTTGCTTGCTTTAAAAAAGCAACCACACTCAACCGAACGAAGGATAAGGGGTACTGTTCGATAGAGCAAAGCAAGCTCTACAAGATGGCACTTATGCCTTTGCGCCATGCTCGATCCACGGAGAGTTCGAACTCAACATCTAAAGATTTCCAAATGCCCAAAAAATCGAAAAAAATCAGATCTTCGTCCAAATAATTTCTTCGGACCTCCCACACGGTCACATCAATACTATCGATATCCGATATCCATGTGTGCGATTGCCGTATTTTTTCCTTGACTAGAAACTGAGAAAACGAAAATTTCCCTGGTTTTCTCAAAGCGATGCTGAGCCGTTTTTGCATATGTAGCTCTATACTACAAGCCTAGGTAAGCATAACTGTAGGTTTTCAGCCCATTCCAAGCGGTAGTTTTCGAAAAATAACGAATTTGGATTTTTTCGTTTCAGTTTCAGTGCTAAAATTGACATTTCTTGGAAAGTACCGCTCGAAATAGGCTGAAAACCTACAGTTATGCTTACCTAGGCTTGTAGTATAGAACTACATATGCAAAAACGGCTCAGCATTGCTTTGAGAAAATCAGGGAAATTTTCGTTTTTTCAGTTTCTAGTCAAGGAAAAAATACGGCAATCGCACACATGGATATCGGATATCGATAGTATTGATGTGACCGTGTGGGAGGTCCGTAGAAATTATTTGGACGAAGATCTGATTTTTTTCGATTTTTTGGGCATTTGGAAATCTTTAGATGTTGAGTTCGAACTCTCCGTGGATCGAGCATGGCGCAAAGGCATGAGTGCCATCTTGTAGAGCTTGCTTTGCTCTATCGAACAGTACCCCTTATCCTTCGTTCGGTTGAGTGTGGTTGCTTTTTTAAAGCAAGCAAATAAAAACGTGCATTAATTATGAGACAACCTAATAGATGAGAGTAAATGTTTGCATGAAATGTTAGGGTAGACTTAACCTTGCTCTAAGCTAGGGCTAAATTAACCATGATGAACTACGTAGGTTTTACCCTCCACGGTTAGTTTAACCCTCAGGATTCGCTGATGAATACGGGTTAATCGCTTTCGGGGTAAGGTTTACCCTCAAGGGTAGATTTAACCCTCAGGATTAAGCCTACCCTGTGTTTCATGGATACGTTAATCGCTTTCCAGGGTTAAAAACCCTCCAGGGTTAGTTTAACCCTCGGGGTTCGTTGATGAATACGGCCAGAGAATGATCAGAGAAGCATGTTCGCGAGAGAGACGCAGACTGCGTCGCAGACGCTAGCGTTCGCCTTCCACCCGCCAATCCTGTCGAATTGAAGGGTTCTATCAGTACAAACGCTGTTGTAGAAGTCGTGCTCTCGCGACATTTCAGCCGCACCGCGCTTGCTCCGCATTCTGCGGCACTACGATGACTCAACAATAGATAAAAGTAATTGGGACATGCAGGTGCAAAAATATCTCAATCGCAGACAATTGACGGCATACCTCCGGAGCAAAAGTGGGAGGGTCGCGGGCTCTGCCCAGCGGGGGTTTGCCACTCGTGCTCCGGAGTCCTCCCATTTCACCCATTTTGGTGCTCCGCTCCTCGCAACTCTGCTCCGGAGGTGCGCCAGATTTTGGAGGAGCCCCGGAGCACCAAAATGGTTGAAATGGGAGGGCTCCGGAGCACGAGTGGCAAACCTCCGCTGGGCAGAGTCCGGGACCCTTTCTCGATTTGTTTGAGATATTCACCTATCTATTTCCCACATTTTTTCCTATAAATACCACTACTTCGTATGCCTCTCGCGAAGTTGGTGCTGTGTATTCTCAGACAGTCGAAGGGATACCTCCGGCGGGCAAATGGCGCGAGTCTGCCACTTCGCGCTCTGGAGCGCTCCGGAGCCCTGCCACTTCCCCATTTTGGTGCTCCGGGGCTCTCTTAAATCTGGCGCACCTCCGGAGCAGAGATTTGCGCGTCCCGGAGAGGGGTCCCATTCGTTCACCGTGACGTCACGGTGACGTCACAAGCAGGCATTTACCCGCCGGAGGTATCCCTTCGACTGTCCTGTAACTCAGACAGTCGAAGGGATACCTCTGGCGGGCAAATGGCGCGCGACGTCACAAGCAGGCAAATGGGACCCCTCTCCGGGACGCGCAGATCTCTGCTCCGGAGATGCGCCAGATTTGGGAGAGCAGCACCAAAATGGATGAAATGGCAGGGTTCCGGAGCGCTCAGCGCGAAGTGGCAGACTCGCGTCATTTGCCCGCCGGATATCCCTTCGATTGTCTGAGCAGTTTGAGGATGTCGAGAACTCTAATGCTTCATAATAGCTGACCCACTAAGTAGTCGTTTATGTCCCGCAGAAAAACATGAACTCGGTAGCAAGAAAATCTCCTTAGAAGGTACAAGCGGCCAAGGAATCTCCGCCCATCAACGTGGGAGGTCTGAAGCTAACAAGTCCAAAATCGTGCCTTATGTATAGGCTGCTGCATAACGGAGGCGCAATATAATTGGGCGCGAACCGGCTTTATTAGCCACTAGCTGGCTTACCCGGCTCCGCCGTATCCGGACCAAACTTGGCACACATACACTTCGGGCCCCGGCGGGTGTCACAGTCCACTTTTCGTTATCGATCGATGTCGATTTTACCGATTTTTATCGATTTTTTTGCAGAGTTCACCTACAGGGCTAGGGGTTGGCACAGGGGGGGAAGTGAGCATGGGGATTCCGAATACAATATTAGTTTTCAGAATTATCGATTACTTTTATTGATTTTATCGATTTTTTGTAAATTTTGACATGCGAGGCTGGGATTTTGCACAGGGGGGTAATCTAGCATGCTGATTACGAACACAATATTAGTTTTCAGGATCGTCCATTACTTTTATCGATTTTATCGATTTTTTTGTAAAGTTTGACCTGCGGGGCTGGGAGTTTGCACAGGGGGGTAATCGAGCATGCAGATTACGAATACAATATTAGTTTTCAAGATCGTCCATTACTTTTATCGATTTTATCGATTTTTTGAAAATTGAGCTAGGGGGCTGGAATTTGGCACAGGGGTGTAATCGAGCATGCTGATCACCCCCCTTGGGGATGATCATCATGCTCGATTACCCCCCTGTGCCAACTCCCAGCCCCCTAGCTCAAACTTTGCAAAAAAATCGATAAAATCGATAAAAGTAATCGATAATCCCGAAAACCAATATTGTATTCGGAATCCCCATGCTCGATTACCCCCCTGTGCGAACTCCCAGCCCCGTAGTTCAAACTTTGCAAAAAAAATCGATAAAATCGATAAAAGTAATCGATAATCCCGAAAACCAATATTGTATTCGGAATCCCCATGCTCGATTACCCCCCTGTGCGAACTCCCAGCCCCGTAGCTCAAACTTTGCAAAAAAAATCGATAAAATCGATAAAAGTAATCAATAATCCTGAAAACCAATATTGCATTCGGAATCCCCATGCTCGATTACCCCCCTGTGCCAACTCCCAGCCCCGTAGCTCAAACTTTGCAAAAAATCGATAAAATCGATAAAAGTAATCAATAATCCTGAAAACCAATATTGTATTCGGAATCCCCATGCTCGATTACCCCCCTGTGCCAACTCCCAGCCCCGTAGGTGAACTCAGCAAAAAAATCGATAAAAATCGATAAACTCGATATCGATCGATGACGAAAAGTAGCCTATGACACCCGCCGGGGCCCGTAGTGTATGTGTGCCAAGTTTGGTCCGGATCGGTTCAGAAATGGAATTTTGTATTCGGAACATACGTACAGACAGACAGACATACAGACAGACAGACAGACATACATACAAACAGACATTCAGCTTTATATATAAGATAAGATAGAGCGCATGAAGCGCATTTACAACGGTAAAGATACGCGCGCGCGTCGCATTCGCGCCCGCTCAACTTATACTGCTTCTGCGCCTTCGTCATGCAGTAGCCTTTACCTCGAACTGTCATTCATTCTCCTATCATTATGCTTAACAATTTCAGGCGTTTCTATCTACTCTGGAAACCACTTTCACACTCATTTACTCCAGATCATCCACGTTGATGGGCGGAGAACCCTTCATACATTCTAGGACGATTTTCTCGCTTTAGAATACATCTTGTGCAGCGGAACTTGCGATTATTTACTTGGGGGCTCTACTACTATAAAGCATGAAAATCTCACCACTCTCGACTTCAATGGACGAGGTCTCCAAATTTCAATGCCCCTGTGCAAACGCTTTAAAAGCAACAAGTGAAGATGCATTGGTTTCTATGGGAGAAATCTTGGGACGAAATTTACAGGGCTTATCAAATAAAGTATCGGGTGCACCAGCATCTCCCGCTGAACTCCGCGTCTCTGCCAGCATTTTCCGAGGACGAGCATGGGAAAGGCGGAGCCTCAATTGATTGGAAGTGATTAGGGAGCATGTTCCGCGGAAGAGACGCACAGTTCAGCGCGGGAATGGAGATGGCGGCGCACCCGACACTTCAATTAATAAGTCCTGTACACTTCCTACTGTAACTCAAGCCAAACAAAGAAATTCATTAGAAACCTCACCGAAGAATCGTCCACGCGATTTGTTTCGATCACTCTTCCCAGCGCAATTCCACTCTTCTCTACTGGTGGCGCCGTTTTCTTCAATGTGGACAGACCCTCTTTCAATACTTTAGCGATATTATTGCTGATTTCATCTTCAGAAACAGTGCTTGCACTATCCATATTATTGTTTCTTCCAAGTTTTGGTGATTCCTTTGGTTTGTTATTATTTGCTTCAACTCTATCCTTATCGAAAGCCTTGGTTACTTGATTAAGAGGAGTATGCGTGGTAGTTTGCTTCTGAAGCAGCAAATTGGCGGCAGTTTTTTGACTAAGTGTTTGCTGTTTGACAGCTTCCTTGACTTTTCGAATATTTGAACCCGCATTTGGAGTCAGTGGAGCCATATCTTTACTTTCTCGCTTTTCTTCAAATGGAGAGGCATTTTTCTTTACCATGGACGGTGAAAACTTGGAGACGTTGTTATTTTCAGAAAGGTTTGGTGCTGATGGTGCCCTATGAGTCATAGGCGGAATTAGATTGGCACCAGGATTGACAGGTTGGGTAATCTCGCCTTCAGGAAGCGGAGACATTCGGTTGGGTTGTGGAGAAGGCTTTGGAGATGGTGAAGGCGAACTTTCTATTCGCATCGCTTCATCATTATTTGCCTTAAGGGATATGAGCGAGGAATGTAATGTACCGTTCCAAGTTTCCCGGGCATAATTCGGGTTTACAGTTTTGGGAACCGGTGAAGGTTGGAATTGCCGAGCTGCTTGAGGTATAGGAGCAGGTTGTCGATTATGGTAAAGATTTCCCGAGGATTTCTGCACACCAAATGCATTGTTGTTCCCATCCGAAGAGATTCGACTGTGATAGTTCTTGGGTAAAGTAAAAGGAGTAAAGTTGGCTCCTCTGTACTGATTATTCTGTAACCGTGAAGTTGTAGCCATTAGTGTTGAGTCCTTGGCGATGCTATAGCCGATCGTGCTTCGCAACTCCTGCTCTTTCCTTTTCAAATCATTTGCTTCTTGTTCTATTCGTAACCTGGCTCGTGCTCTCTCATCGTCATTCGATGATTGTGGAACATTTTGCACGGGTCTGTTGGTCCCAGCAGAGGAATAACGATCTGAAACAAAAAAAATTAGCCAAGATTCTCAAAGCTTGCATTTTATCAGTTTGCTTCTACATTTAATAGCTTGCACCCGATTCTTTGTCATTTCTGATAGCGCGATCCCGAACTTCGTTGATGGGAAGAAGGCAATAAATTAGTCAGCAAAGTTCACTGACCAAAGTCGCAATATCGTATTTTTCAAATCAAGAAGTTTGTTGGGACTTGGCTGCTCGATAGACGTTATTAACTTTTTTGAAAAATTCCTGTAATTTTCACCTCAGATAATGCGCAGACCGTTTCGTTTCCGGTGGCGAAGTAGAAAAATTTTGCGCAATTTCCGAAAGTTGGTTAAATCAAAACTTGTAGCTCACTATCTATTCTAAATTATGTAAAAAAATAAGAATACATCCAAGAACAGAAAAGTTATGAAACAAGTTTCAAAACCTATGTGCCAACCTAACACTTGTGAGATAAGTCTAATCAATGCTTTGCAGCCACGCAATGGCGGTGAATTTTTCTTTTCCGAAGGGGGGGGGGGAGTGAAGAAGGAGGAAGCTCTACAGAATTTTTCTTTGAAAGACCACGCCCGGATGGCGCCACTTGCCTTTTTTTGCAAAGCTAATTCTAATTCTGCTTAGCTGCTCGATAGGCGATATTGGATGTTTTCGAAAAATTCTGGCTAGTTCATACCTCAGTCTACGAAGGAAAGATTATGAATGTATTTGTAAGATTATTCAATTGATGCTGTGCAGCCACGCAACGGCGGTGAAATTTTTGGGCGGGGAAGGGGGGGGGGGAAGAAGGAGGGAGCTCTACAGAATTTTTCTGAAAGGTCACACCCTCCGGATGGTGCCCGTTACACCCCGATAATTTTTTTCCAAAGCTAATTCAAATGTTCAAAAATTGCAGAAAATTATGAAGTTATTTACAAGCAAAAAAACAAGGTACTTGCGCAAAGTTATAAACCCGTAAGCTATTTCAAAATCCCTCCCCCACTCCCAAAGTGGAAAAGTCGAAATGGAAAAAATTCAAGCCATACCTGGATGCATAACTTTGGCGTAATCGCCTCGGCTTCAAAAATTGGAGCGCAGATTGATAACGATGTATCAGTAGTGAGCAATAGGCGAAAAATAGCTCGGTGCACTAGATGTATTATTCCTACTCAGAAGGTTAAAGGCAGCTTTCGGGCAACGAAGATGTAGAGTACATGGCCGCCCGTCCTGGTAAGGCTTTTGCCCAACTGGCAACTGGCAACGAGAAATCCGCTTCAGAAGTGGCGGCCGGAACGCCCCGGCGACCGGGACGAGTTAGTTCGATAAGCCAGAGTGCGCATACCGCACACAGTCAATACGTAGGGTCCCACAAGACTCTTAAAGGCAGTGTTCCGGCAGATTCGGGTCCTGGAAGACATACGTGTGGTGGGGTTCCTGGTCACCCCATCGACCTCCAGGCGCAGTCCGGCTGGGTGGTGTTCCCCCTGGGCCGAGAAAATAGCCCCCGAACCGGCGCGCGCAACTCAGACACTCGCGGTTGACTCGCGCAGGGGATCCGCCCACAAAATGGACGTTCGCGGCAAAATCCGGTGGACCGGCGCGAGTCATCATTTTAGTTTCGTCCGGATTTTGGTGCGATTTTGTCGCGACGGGCGAGGAGGTTTCGAAATAACGCACCTATACGTCGACGTATTGATCAATTCTTCCCTGCATTTGTTGCATTTGTTTTTTTTCTTAGATGAATCTATACTTAGCAAAGCATGTCTTTCCAGAGACGTTCCATGCCGATAAAAACCAGACTTAGACCAAAGAGAATCAGCTTGAGACGCTCATTTCGAACGCGTCCTTCTGATTACACGGCCATTATCTGCGTTGATCATCATCCGGAAGTAAAGGTGAACCCTTTTTCTCTCTTTCTAGAAGTTATATTTCATTCTTAGATTGTTTTGCTTGCTTACTTTAGCTGATTACTGGACTTTGAGTATTTATGCTAACGTGTACTATTTTGGTTTTCAAGCGCTTTTACGAAAACGAATGGGATGACGATTTTGCGTTGCGATCCCCGAAGCCAAGAAGGGAACGCCGACCTAAGCATAATCCTGTTCTTGAGGAGGTCGGAAGAGTTTCCGCATTTGATTACCATGATTCACCTATGATATAAGCTCATTCCAGGATTTTATAGAAGAGGAAGAAGAGAATGTTAATGACAATGATGAAAGCCGCGAGAATGTCGATTCACAAGTGGATAGTGATCTTCCGGCCTTGCAAGAGCTGAATGAGAAGGCATGTTTTTATTCATGAAACTGAGAAAGTAATGTTCTTCTTTTGCGGTTGCTCATTTCTTAAAATGGTATGAGCTTACAAGACAGTCATTTTCGAAATTTTGGAGGTTATGCGATTTTTGAACTGCGGTTGCTTGTAATGCTTTTTCTGAACTTCTTAAAGCAGATTTTTCATCACATGAAGAATGTCATCTACGGTTCAACTCTGTGCAAAAACTGGCATCAATATTGCCGGTTCCAGTTCCATATTATTTAGAGTACACAATTCCAGTTCAAAATTTACCTGGCATAGCTCACATTTATCGTACCGCATCTCACGAGTTTAGAAAAATCACTCATTTGACTCTCGCCTTTTTTTTCAGTGATTTGTACTCAATTCGGAAGATGAAAGAGTTTATGCACATTGTTCATCCCGCACGTCATCATTTCTGACAGTTGGCTTAGCCGGAATTCGGAATTTACTTACAAGGGAAGGATCATCCATTGAAGAGGGGTTTCCACACATGATGCATATCATTCTGCTGCTCTTGGGGTCCTAATGCCAAATTCGTGATCCTTAGCTGCTCAATGATTTTCTGGGCAAAGTTATGAGCGATGGTTTACCCAAGATGCGGCTAAGGCTCGCATTGAGCTTGCGGCGCCAAGGGCATGCAGATGTGGACGGGTGGTCGAGTGGATACCTGCGGAGACTATGGAGCAAGTGGTAAAGAGTTCGGACCACTTTTGCAGCCACAATCTTTGCAAGTTGTTTAAGGTTATATTAGAAGGTCCCTAAGGCAAGGAAACCCTCATTGCAACTTAATTACATCAAATCTCGGAGATAATGGAAAAATCGTGCAAAGTTCTGAATTGGGCAATGTTGGTAGATCAGTTGGATCAAAAACATGTAAAACAGGTACAATCAACATGGATACTTGATGGGAAGCTTATTCATCATTTGCAATTATGTTTTCGCCGCAGGTGGTAGTGGGGTAGCTAGCTAGAAAGTTCGGTCCATGCGAAGTTCTGCGCAAACCACTCGAAAGGAGCAAAGGCTTTGAGCAAGCTCAGAGCAATTTTTTGAATCACGTTATTGTGTTTTGAGCATTCTGTGATAAACTGCCACACATGCTCATAAATAGTTTGATACTAAATATAAAAACACGTTGATCTGGCATCGTGAGAGTGCACCACCCTTTAAGGTCTTTAGCCACTATTCTCAGTCAACGAGGAAAAATTATTGGTTTCAGGAGTTCAATATGGTTGAAGTCATGGAAAGGTGGCAGAGACCAAAACGCGCGCACAAGCATGATCATTTCCTTTTGGTGCTTGACTTTTTGCGTCACTTCTTTCTAAATGTAAGCGACAGATAGATGAAGATGATAAGGTCGTCTTGTAATCACCGTTTAGGCCTGCGAACCACCTACGGAAATTCAACAGTACGCCTGTAGACAGAGCGGGAAGAAGGAGAAATTTGACCATCTTAAGGACCTCCCGGAAGGATTAGTCGATTTCTTAATAAGTGGGTCAATGTGTGTTTGAGTACATTACTTTCAATAACTGATTTAGGTTTCATCCTTGACGCCCTTGGCCTACATCGCGACCAACTTCTGCGAACGCCAGATGAGCATAAACGGAGTCCAAATAAGTATGTATGTTCTCGAAAGACCTTCATGTGCACTAGAATTTAGGTGGTGGTTGGACTTAGCCGAAAATGACGACGCTTGCGAAAAATTATTCGACGTCCTCTCAGAGGAAAGAGTAGTATGGAGCGGTAAGGCGAGGATAGCAAATGGGAGAGCTTTGTGAGTTTTCTCATAAGGAAAGCGATACTTCTGAACTATATTTTTGCAGGGAAGACATCGGGAGGTATCATTTTGACCCTGATAGGTCCATGCTCCTTCCATCAAAGGTAATTCGTTTGTTTTATACGATCCTGGTAACAATAATTTTTTATTTTCAGAAAAAGCGCGTCATGGTCGAAGGCAGCAGTGTTACCAAAAAAGGCGTAACGATCCAGAAGACTGAAGACGTTGAAGATGAAGATGAAGTAGTCGTAAAAAATTAATGCTGTTGTCATTCTTAACCGTAGTTCTTTCGTAACCTTGTGTCGTGATTGCGGTGCTTTGATTCCTGTCTCATTTCGATGTTATTGTAAACGCTACTCGAGAAGATCATGTGGTATTTGCTAATAAATTTTATGACGTAAGACTGGGTTTATCAGCAGAAAAAAAACAAGCGTGGGAAACGGGACCCAACGTGACCAAGGACTCAAGATAAGTCAAAAGGAAGGCGTGAGAGAGGGCTTAGAGGACGCAAAAAGCTGTCAGTAAGGGCGTAGGCCGCGTGCTCTGAACGCGATCGCGACATTTTGGTATCTCGCGCAGGTCTCCCCATTTTGCCCCGTTTTTGCCGCGCACTTTTGCCGCGACACAAAATCAGGTGTCCTGATTTTGCCGCGACACCGATTTCGCGAGTCGCCCACGCATTCAATGGCTACACATCGTTTTGCCCTGCGCGAGTCAACCGCGAGTGTCTGAGAACCCCAACTGGCGCGCGCTTGGACGGCCTTCCCCGCCTGTTCGGCGCGGGACCCCACGAGCGCTCTCCCCATGATGCATGCTATCCAAAGCAAGAATTACAGGCGGCAGGATCTTCGTCTGAGGACCTCCCCTAACTTTCCATTAAAAATCTCGTACAAGCTGCTTTTCTGGAATTAGGAAAACGCCCCAAAATCGGCCTTTTTAGCCCGTTCAAAGCTCAAATTCGTATTCTACGTGGCGAAAAGGCCTAAAACATGCAAAAAGGTGGAGGTGCACAATCTGCCGGGACACTGCCTTTAACCTTGGCGGCAGGCGACAAAATTCAAATCAAGAGCTTCTGGAGCCCGTTTTCGGCGTCCGACGTGCCCTCCAAGTGCATTTTCAGAATGAGCGGGAGGAATAAGCGCAGGTAAGCGAAAAAAATTCCATTTGAAACTTTGCCCGGACGCTGCCTTTAAGATGATTTTAACAATGAGACATTCAGACTCCGATTTCGATGTTGTTAAAGATTTGCGACAAAAGGTGAAGAGAACAGCAAAATTTTATATTTTTGGCCTATACAACTGACAATTTTGGCATTGAGCACCATGCGCAAACTTTGGGCCCAACAATTTTTCCACCCTTATTTACCCTTTTTTCCAGAATAAGTTATCCATTTCAGACTTATCATAATGTCCCCAGCTTAGTTCACATGGAATAAAACAACTCCATCATAACCAATAAAATTTAAGAACGTTTGAAAACCTGATAACTGCCCATTTTCTACGCAAATACGTTCCCGATTTGGGTAAAAGTTGTACTTTCACCTGTCGCAACAGCTTGAGACCTTCGTCCATCGTATTGTTGTGAACGATCGGTCTCCTCACTCGATGTGGATGTGGCTGGAGAAAGTGAATGCGTAGAAGGTGCAGGTATCCACCTGAAGTAAATTTTTTAGCCTCACGATTCAAAAAAATTCAAGCAAAAATGGGATTACCTGTTAGAAAGCGCAGGACGTCGATGGACTTCAGAAACTGGGGCCGTACGAGGTGAAGACGGCAATCCTGGTTTTCTGTTTCTTTCATTCCTAGACAACTCACATTTTTCAAAATGAACCAAAAAAATTCCAGGTTCCTCACCATGGTATAAACGTCTCGGGAGAAATAACCGGCCGGTTCCGTCCAGTGTGCCCTGCCATATCAGTAGTTTGTTGAAGTTTCTTCATCAGGGTGTCGTTCTGATGCATGATTTCCATCTGCAGAAAACGGCGCTTTTGAGCAAAAAGAGGCTGCGAAGACATTGATCTTTGCTCTGCAAGCGTTACAGCTCTTATCTCCGCTTTATCTGTGTTAGTTCTCTATTGATTTCGGGGCATATGATGCATGATAGTTGCGAGCGTGTTTGCTGAAGTAAGGAGATCATAAAAAGAGAGTTGCAGCGTTCTTGTTGACCTCTTTAGAAAGCTTTATTAGTTCTATTAGGTTGTCCCAAAAGGAAACTCCATTTCAAAGTAAATTGAGCTGCTTTTGTTACTAACATAATTAAGGTACCATTCGATGGAGCGAAACAAGCTCTGCAAAAAAGATCGCCAAAGAGCTACCTAAGTCGCAATCCGGGTGAAATTTGGGGCCAAAAATCAAAAATTTCAGCTGCCCTAAAAATTGGATCTCATTTCAGAAATTACCTATGGACTTCCAACTTGGTCTATATATAGTAGACACATAGTAGTACCCAGAAATGTATTTGGTGGATATTGTTCAATTGTTTTAAGCCATAACAGGTTTTTAAAGGAACACTTTATTTACTGCCCGATGTTTCGGCTAAATGCCGTTTTCAGAGACCTAAAAGCGAGTCAGTCACTTTTTAACCAAACGATCTAGACCATCTTACGCTCTTCACCAGGAACACTTGGTAAGCTGTTCAACTTGAGAACTTATCTGCGTCACAATAGATAAGTATAAGTAAGTCGTCAAGCACACGGTTTGGAGGAAGTGTCTGATGGTCTAGATCGTTTGGTTAAAGAGCGACTGACTCGCTTTCAGGCCTCTGAAGACGGCATTTAGCCGAAACGTCGGGCAGTAAATAAAGTGTTCCTTTGAAAATCTGTTACGGCTTAAAACAATTGAACAACTACAGAAAATGCCAAGGTTTTACAAAAAGGAGACATACACTACTTGAAGGTATTTGGTGGATTTTTCCCGGGCTTGAAATGGGAAACAAAGATGGTTTGAAAAAATGCCAAAATGCCACTTTCTTCGAGTTTATGTAAAACTTGGTATTTCTCGATTATAAGAGCACATGCGGGGGTGAAATTTTAAGTCTATACTCAGTAAGGCTTGTAGTATACAATGGCATATGTGAGAGGGACTGGGGGTGGAGTTTGCCATTTTTGTACTACCTCATTTTTCTCGCTTTCTATGCGCGGAAAAAATCCATTAGAGGCATATTTGAGTACTAATATGTGCCTATTGTATAATGACCAAGTGGAAATCCGTAGGGTTTTCTTCACAAAAATCCAATTTTCAGGTGACAAAATTTTTTCAATTTTTGCTTCAAACTCTAACAGAAGGCGACTTAGGCGGAACTTTGGCGGTCATTTTGTAAAGCTTGATCTGCTCTATCGGATGATACCCTAAATATACTAAAAAAACAAAAACAGCTTGAATTATTCAAAAAGGTGTTTACTTTTGAGACAACCTAAAAGATGGATGATGGGATGAGGAATGAATACAGACTTTTAGGATCATAAAGGGAAGATTTATGGACACTTCAAAAGCATGAAAAGCAAAGCCTACAAGAAGGTTTGTAGGTTGCGGTCGAATGTGCGCAAAATCCTCGAAACACTCGGAAAAGGAAAATACACACTACCCAGCGAAGAATCGCGCCTTTAATGTACCAACACTGTTTACTCTCCATTTACACGCATATTTTTGAGTAAATAAAAATGATTCACTCACGTGCAATTGCCTCGCCTCCGCTGAATTTCGATTAGCCGCTTGTAGCGCTTTCCATCGTTCAAACTTCATTTTTAGTGTCTCAAACTCTCTTGTAATCTCTGCTGCTTCGATCATGTCGTCATCGTAGGTGGTGTCATCTGACGTCGATATTTCTTGCATCATTTCGCTATTATCCACCCTTTCCGAAAAAGACAAATTCATGTCGGAGGCGACCTCTACTTCTCGTGTAGTTCCGCTACTTCCGTTGGAGTCCGACCTATAAGGCGCGGGCGAGCTTCTCTCCATAGTGGCTGCTCCATTCCGCACACTTCTGTTATCTTCCCACATTGGCTCCGAAGAGTTTCTAATCGTGTCAGGAACCACTGCTGAATGGCTGAGTTGATGTTGTTCGTATAGAGAAGGTGGAGGAGACGATGGCAATGCTGGTGGTGGTGGTGCCGGTGCCGCTTCTTTCCTTTGTTGTCTGCCAATAGTGCCGTCGAATTGTGAGACGGGAATGGTTTTAAGCCTGAATCGATAGGATTGATAAGAATAGCACAATGATGACTAAGATGACCAAAACGCATACATTCCACTAAGACTGATGTTGGACTTCCTTTCCACGTATGGAACATCTGAATCGCCCCCAACTCTTTCAAGCGACTTGTTTCTTGATCGAATTGTGCTCTGTGGAGTGTAGTGAATGACTCCGTAGACACCCGGTAACTTCTTCTTTTCTGGGTGTTGTTCAACTTCCTGGAATTCATGGCCATTGATCTACTGATTATAGACAGTCGGTACGCAATACATAGTCAGATTTTATATCTTAGATGCAAAATTAAACTTATGATATTCAAATTTTTTAAGGAGACAAATTTCTGTCAGAAAATGGTTAAAGGTAAAAGTGAGATTTGAAAAGAAGGGACGGAAACAGAGTAGAAGAGCATCTGAGAATTTCAAAAATCTCTTTTTTTGACTGCTACTAACTTTTGATGAAATATCAAAATATTATACTATGCCAATTAATTCTTTTTCCCTTTCCTTTTCTATTAGGTTGTCCGGAAATTAATGCAGGTTTTGAATTCCAACCGCAATAAGTCATGCACTTCTCATTTCTAAGTAGGTTGCAAGGTACCGTTCGATAGAGCAAAACAAGCTCTACAAGACGGCTACCTTGGTTTAGCAACAGCTCTAATCCACCACGAGTTTCGAGCCAAAAACTAAAAAGATTCAACTACCCAAAAAATTGAGAAAAATCGTAACTCAGTTAATAAAACCTGCAAAGATTCTAACTCGCTCACGTAAACACTGTCCACATAAGACGTATATGTACGCCGTTGCCGTATTTTTTCTCGGTTAGAAACCAAGAAAACGAAGATTTTCCTGTTTCTGCCAAAGTGATCCTGTGCCGTTCCCACATAAGTAGTTGTATACTGCAAACCTGTAGAAGTACAAACGTAAATTTTCAGCTCTCTACAAGCTTTAGTTCTCGAGAAATTTGAATTTTTGCTTGAACCACATGACTAGGAAAACTGTGTTCGATATTTCTCGAGAACTAAAGCTTGTAGAGAGCTGGAAATTTACGTTTGTACTTCTACAAGTTTGTAGTATGCAACTACTTATGTGGGAACGGCACAGGATCACTTTGGCAGAAACATGAAAATCTTCGTTTTCTTGGTTTCTAACCGAGAAAAAAATGCGGCAACTGCGCACATATACGTCTTATGTGGACAGTGTTTACGTGAGCAAGCTAGAATTTTTGTAGGATTTTTATGAACTGAGTTACGATTTTTCTCAATTTTTTGGGTAATTGAATCTTTTTAGTTTTTGGCTCGAACTCGTGGTAGATTAGAGCTGTTGCTAAATCAAAACTGCCATCTTGTAGAGCTTACTTTGCTCTATCGAATGATGTATTGCAACCTACATAGAAATGAGAGGTGTATGACTTATTGCGGTTGGAATTCAAAACCTGCATGAATTTCCGGACAACCTAATAACATGCTAGCTAGAATTACGTATGTTTATGACTGGAAAGGTGCCTTGCGATATTTTTATGACTACATATTATACAATCCTAACTCATAAGAAAATGAACAAAATGCCGAATAATGATACTGATATACTGGTATTCCAAAAAAAGTATCGAACGTTTGATCTTTAATCACCCTCTTGTATGATAAGCTTGCCTCTTCAAACAGGGCATAGTAGCTGGCTTCAACTTAAATTTACAGTATAAAAATATCGGCCGCTATTTGTTACTGTAGAATTACGGTAGGAACAGTATACAAAGCCGATCTGAATTAGCCGCCTTTCAAAAAAATTCCGAAACAATTGCTAGTTCTGTAATAGGATTTTTACGTAAGCTGATTTTGTTGACTTTTTATGAGTTTGTAAAGCCTCTTGAGTGGTTCAAGCGAATTTTTCTATAACACTTGAGTTGGTTCTAATACTTGACTTTATTTGAGTTTGTAGAGCTTCTTAGATAGTTCAAATATTTTTTGGAACGTTGAAATAGCTGTTACGATATACTTGGCACAACTTACGAACGAAACATTGCAGTAAAGAGCAAAATTCATTTAGTGTCACCGTTTTGCTTTTTGAGGCAAAATAGAGCCCCCTGTAGATAAAAATCCTCTTCACAGTTTTCTGTATTCCCACAGTAACGAAGACAATCGGTAAATTGATCTATACGCTCAATCTGATTGAAGTAAATTTTACGAAATGATGTTTGAATGGTCGCGAAAGCTTCTTCATACAGAGAAGTTATTTGAAATCAAAAGTTTGATACATTTCCTGGGACATTATAGCGACAACCTGACAACAAGTATGATCAAATTATTGAGTTACTTTTTGTAAAATATATTAATGGCTGCGAGTCCTTGTTGTTTAAGAGGACTGGAGGAGAACATTGAATTGTGTTCAAGTGAGAAAAATCACTAGTGAAATATGAAAGGGTTTCTATAGACACATTCATTTTTGCAAGACATCTTAAGTGCTCCAAATAAAACGAAGCTACTTCTGTTAGACCGATCATGCTTCAACATATTTCTGTTTATATTCAATTTCTACACTATTAACAGGAAATCTGAGTTGTCTTCACTTAACACGACAGATAGTGGTGGCACATAAAGAAGAATGCGACGTAAAGTCGTGGTTTTACACATGATTTTACTTTCTCTAATGACAAGGTGGAACAAACAACGACAAATAACGTTACTCTTGTATCGATAATTTCGGTGAGCAAAAGTAGATTTTTGAAAATATTTCTTATACCGAAATTGATTTGACCTATTGCAGAAATGTGAATGAAACCTTTATTTCGGACACTACGAAAATTACATAGAGATAATGCGAATTTGCGTCACTTTAATAGTGCCGATAAAAAAATTTCTATATTTTGCAAGACTGGCAGGTTGTAGTTTCTGTCTTGTGTTCAACATTTCAAGCTCATTCAGGCCACAAACTAGTCCTAAATCCTTGAATTTTAAGCTATGGCTAGTCTAGACAAAATACTTTGTTACGGCAATAAACAATTTTCAAGGATTGAACTGCAGTTTTTGCATGACACAAAGTATTTTTGAGCAGGATTGGCAGGTTGTAGTTTTTAGCCGTACAAATGTCTCTGGTTTTAATATTTTGAGCTCATTCAGGTCACAAACTAGCCCCAACCCCTCAAATTTCAGGCTATCACTACAGGGTGCGTCAAAAGTCTGGGAGCCTAGTACCTTTTCGTACAAAATGAGAAGGGAAGTACCTAGAAACGAAAAATTTGGCGCAGACATATTTCGAACCACTGCAGACACAGTCCAGTTCTTGAATTGCAAAATTGCCTCTTTTGGCTTCCACGCGGCCCTACAAAATCTTGGCAAGTCCACCTGTCCCACACAGGTAGTCATAAGGAAATTTGCCCCACGCCTTCACAATAACTGCTTCTTTTACCTTGGCAAATGTGCAGCACGATAGAGCAAGCTTTTGTCTACAACATACTTCCAAAAAGAATTTTCGCATTGCTTAGAAATAAAAATATTGGATTTTTAATTAGAAGCATGTTACGTCGCATACCAGAATTTTGGCTACAACTGCGTGAAAATAAACTTAAAATTATCGTTTGAAAAGTATAAAAAGTGTTCCCATGGCAGAATTTCAATAGGTTCTAAATTAGAAGACGTATGCAAAAAATATAGCCTTGGTTCCAGTGCCTGTTGCGCTTCTATAGCTTTTAAATTTGTTCTGAAGACGGATTTCCACTGGCACGCAGGTAATATTCGCAAACTTTTACGCTCCGTTTATGCAAGAACAGCTCCTGGCAAAAGCAAAACTAAGATACAATAGCGCAAAGCCTCTTCTATGTTGTGTGCATCGAAGTTTTGTAAAATATCAACAGTATTTCTAGCTATAGCAAAAATTGTAAATACCAAAAATTCTGGTTTTTTCGCTTTGCAAAAGTACTAGTTTGGTAATTTCCATTCTTACAAAAACATATGGCAGCCATTCCCAGCTAGATAAAGTGTATTTTGTAGAAGATGAACGCAGCATCATGTGGCATAAAATTGGAATCAAAACCATAAGTACCTTTGTAATTGCAATACTGCAAAGTTAGGCTCCCAGACTTTTGACGCACCCTATAGTTTCTAGACAAGATCCGTTACGAGAATGTATAAACAACTCTCAAGGAAATTAAACAACACTTTTTTTGCAGCATCAATTTTGCAAGCCGTCCATTGTCATAGCTGAAGTACAAAGAAACATTAGATAAACAATTTCAGCGATACAATACCCGTGTTACATCCCCCCCTCTCCCTTTCGAAGAGTCATAATATCGCAAGATAAGAGAATAGTGCTGTTATCGCTTTGCAATGGTTAGGTCCATGAAATTCGATTCCTTTGAGAACTCATGATCTATTCAGAATGTAAATACGATCTAGCGCCAGATGACATGGTGAGGAGTTAAAACTTCTTTGGTTTCGAAATCGCTTGCAACACACACATACACCTATCATGATACAAGGGGGCGGAATGAATCATTGCTATGTTCCCATAAAGAATGTATCATAAAAATCAGCTGAGATAGCTGAATAGTTCACGTGAGAGTATTGATCTTTTTGGTACTTTTATTAGAAGATTATTGTATTTTGAAACACTGAGCTTGAGATATAGAACAAAGAAGTAGTCTTGAGAATTTGAAAAATACATGAGAAATAGGTGGGGCACAGAATTGTCTAGTTTGTCTCTTCTGTCAAGAGAGAGCAAGATGGGTAGAACTAAAAGTTGCCTCGAGACTATTTTGGTTAATAATTAAATTGGCTTATAATGATCTTATTGTGCAAAAATACCAAATTTATGCTTTACCATTTTCGTTTCCAATGTTTCTTGTACGATTTCGGACACCCTATTTGGCTCTGGTGATGGGCTCCTAAATCCTTCGTCGTTGGGAGGTTCTATCTTCGTGTTGTTCTCAGTATCTAGATTCGATTTCGGTTCCTCGAGTTTCACAACTTCTGAAATGAAACAACAGAGTGATTTGTTGGAAACAATATCGAATAGAATAAAGATAGCTCGCTGCCAAACCAAAGCTACGTTATTGATACTTAGAAATCAAATGGCAAAATATAACAGAAAATAAGCGCATTATAGGGGCAGTTGTCTCCATTGCAGAATAAGGTACTAAAGCGCCATTCCTAGAGATAAGATAGATACTAAGCTATTGAGGTTGAAAAAAAGTAATTTATAACGTCAGAGCACAGTTTTTCTTCTCCTTGCATCATATATCTATATTCACATAGTTCCGTTTTTACCTACTGGATAAAATAGGGGCAGCATCACACAGTTTCATCTTTGATCTGAGACACCAGTTCAAATTTTTGCATATAAAAAAGTGCAACGCAGAACAAGAAGTGCAAGATGTATAGTGCATAAATAGTACACCAAAATGCGAACTATAATATTTGCACTTTGCCATGATGATGCTAAACCATTTCGATCAATATTTTTATAAGTTCGAACAGAAATGCTATGCTCAATGGACTCACAACCAATATCTTGCAGATTTGCCGAGGAAATTTCTATATAAGTTATAAAAATATATGAGCGAATTAATAAGTAAACAAACGTATTTTGTATTTCGCGGTCAGTATCAAAGTGAGTAATCATTAATGTCACAGCGAAAGACAAATGCAAGAAAATGATTTTGTACCTCCAAGAAAAAGCAGTGTAATGTACATATTAGTTAGTGTAGTGTGATCCATGAGACTTACACCAAAATTTTTAGAAAAAATTTCAAATTTTTCTGGTCAAAATTTATCTGGTAAATAGCCTAGGAATATAAAATCAGGCACTTTTGAATTGGCACTCTCACCAAAAATCCGTCTTACAATACCACGAAGACAGAACATAAATAGGAAAAGTCAATTTGTATTTTAGGTTGGGGTTTTCAAACTAAATTCCCAATAAAATTTGCTTTTACTTAATTTATAAATACGACTAAGTTTTTTTTAAATAATAATGAGAAAAATTTGTGCTGATTGAATGTACCCAAATTATTTATGAATTTTGGATTTTTTGGCCAAAAGCCGAAAACTAGTCGCTCCTCTTACTATTTTAATTTAATTTATAAGCGTGATTCTTTGATTGAATACAGCATTTGCTAATCATAAGAAAAACGTATAATATTTGGAACGCTTGAACGTTTCCACAAGAAATTTTTTTCTGCAGTTTTTGGTGCAAGACTTGTAGAACAAATCACTATTGATTTTCCACATTTTTGGTTATATACAAATAGAAATGAATTTTCTTACCAACTGTTTCCTGTTTCGGTGGCTCCGGTGCTGAAGGAGCAGCGTATTTTTTCCTAGACTTTGGTGCCTCGCTTGTACACGTTGACTTTCTAGATTTTGGCTCTTCGTTTATGTAAATTGGTTTCACTTCTGGCTCCGTGTGCATAAGTTCATCGACATTACAAAAACTGGAAAAATTTGTTGACATTATAACAAAAAAATTTAAAGGGAGCAAAGGATAAAAATGTTGGAAGCGAGACACCTAAACAAACATCAGAAAACATCACTGAGGCACATCTGGAATAATCAGACAGGGAGCGCTCCAGGATATACGAACAAAAGAAAAATTCTTGCATTTTCTTAGCGTATGGGGGGGGCAGGGTAGAAAGGGCTGGTTCATGTGTTGATGGTCAGCTTAAGTAAATATGACTGGGCGCACGAGGTGACGATAGAAGTGCTTGAATCGATAGGGCCGAAAAAGAGGAGCTGGAAATCTTTTTTGTTTGCAAATGCTGTTTGCCGAAAATTGGGTAAATCCTATGTGGCGAGTATCGTACTAAATTTGGATATGTGCCAGAATTGCGAAAAATCCGGATTTTGAATTGATTTTGGAAAAGAAATCCCCTTAAGGTGCTCTAGCCCAAATCTGAATGTGCTTATAGCGCTGTATGCAAAATTGGGCATGCCAAAATTCCAAAAATGTTAAAAAAAGGATGATTTTCAAAAAATTTGCAAAGCGTCTCAGTTTTTATGAACGATATATATGGATTAAAAGTGTCTTATGTCTTCCTTACGAATAGGCAAACTAAGGCAAAAATTGACTGACTGACTGACTTTCCCGGAATTTTCATTAGTATGTAATCGAAAACGCTTCTATGAAATGGGTGCCATGAAATTTGGATGTTGGATTGGTTTCAGAAAAAATTCTTCAAACACTTATGGCAGACATTAGACGTTTACAAAAAGTCTCAGTCATTTCTTCAGTCTTTTATGACATGAATGGCAAGAAATTCAAAAATTGGATTGGTTTTGGAAAAAATTCTTCGGAGTGTTTCAACTTCCATAGGACAATATGTGAGATGAAAGCGTTTGAGTTTGTTCTCAAAAGATGGGTAAAGGGAGCTAAAAAAATCGGGAAAGTCGTCCTTCAGAAAAATTTCATAGATATTTTGAGTTCAATGAAATCTGTCTGTCTAACATGGGTGCTGAGAAACTTCAAAAAATGAGTTCATTCTGAACAAAAACATTTTTAGGAGGTTCCATGTTCTTAATACGCAATATATGAGGTGAAAATATCATATGTCTTTCATATAGAAGCTGCGTGAAAAACTGCAGAATTTCGGGAAAAAAAATTCCATAAATATTTGTTACTGGACTGTTTTTCTAAGTGCCAGAAAATCCAAAACTGACTTGGTTGTGGAAAAAATATAAAAGTGTTGTACCTCAGATAAATGTGATATACATATGTAATACTTAAAGTCAGATTTTTGTAGATAGACAGCTAGTCTGAGCAGAAAATTACGAAAAGTTCCTGAAAACGTTCCAGCAAAAAAGAAAATGGTACAAAAGGAGCGGTACCAGCCAAATAAGGGACCGGACCCGTCTGGTCAATACGGAATCGACTATTTGTGTAGTGCGATAGTGAGGGCGTGGATCAATGGGGGACAGCTTGTCATTCGCGGGGTTCGGGGGGGGGGGAGTGAAGGGTCCTATTTGCACACAGCGATTCAGGGAATGAATTGGTGTGCGAACAGTTCAAGCCGTGCTTGTCGTGCGCGACTAGTGGGTGATCTTCTCACAAACGGACAGACGAGTGTTGAGGGGGGGGGGGGGATTAATTTATTTGTATAGGTTCACCTTTCGGCCCTCGCACACGAGTACCCTCACACGTAGCGATAAATTCACACGAGAACGTACAAATATACACACACGAGAGCAAGCATTTCAGGCAGCGTCTAAGAGCCAGATCTATGATCCCGGATTAGTACCTAGTCTACAAGAAGGCCCTAGAAGTTGGGTATCTGCATTGGTCCGGTCCTCTGATTCGGCCCCTGAATGGAAAAAATGGACCTGGAACCAGTGAAGGTGATAGGAAGCCACGCTCACCCAGGTACTGAAAGCCGCCTGATAGGATAGGGCTCCCTGAAGTCGAGTTTTTTGCGAGTCTTGCACATTTTGCATGTCATATATATGTAATCAGGCCCAGAAAAGGCCCCAGAATGACAAAAATATGGCAAACGAAAATTTTGGTAGATGCTGCCTGAAGGGGAGAGGGAGGGAGAATGTGATAATGGGCGCTCTATGAGCCCTTACCTCTCGTGTCTAGTCGGTGAAGTCTCCTCTCTGGTGCTCGATTTCACGACAACCGCTTGCGGAGCCGGTTTCTGCAATGTGACCACTCTTTAAAGCACTCACCTCTCTCTTCTGACAACATGTAGTCAGCTACAGAATCCACATTCGATCAGTTTTTCCCCCTTGTTCCCCGGCTTCGACAAATGAGTCAACGATGTGAAACACTGGAGCAGCTATTGCAATTACTTTTTTTGCGCAGCGCATGAAAAAGCTTACGCACATGAGAAATGCTGTTAGCGAAAGTGATTCGTAGGGTTTCGTAGATATCCAGGAAAATTCATTACAGTAGAACTTGCTTGTAGATTTTGCATATCTTTGTTTTTATTGTATTGAAGCTCACCTTCGGGTGTACAAAATAAATAAACAAATAAATAAATAATGATTTCTACACTGTGGTCAAATGAGTCGAAGATTCAAAAAATATACTTATTTTCCAGTTTCAACATTTTTAGCGAAGAGCCATACAAGTAAATAACATTTTGACTAAGAACTTGCCCAACAAAATGGGAATCATTTTGCGAATTGTATAACTATTCTCGAGTCATTTGTATACTAGTCTGTACTGCACAGAACGCGCGCAACTCCACGGCCTCTCTAATCAAAATATTTTGATTTTTATATATCCTCCCCCGTTTTGCTCTCACGTATAGTCCGATTAAATGAACATGAAGTGGTACACAACCACAATGCGTACCATCAAAAATATGGTTTTACTGAAGAGTATCAGTAAGGTGTCGTCGTTTGCCGCACACAGTGTGCAGGCACAGACACTCAAATTACGAATGACTCGAACGTACTTTTCTGAAAACTGCATGAAAAAGACTTGCTTATCAGTTTTCGTAGGGTACAATTCTGCATGATGCATAGGCAAGATGATGCGTCTCCTTAAATTGGCTCTTGCTTTGTGCAATTGCACTACTTCAAAAAACATTGGTGGCAGAGCTGCTTAGAATATGAAGATTCTTCTGAACCTTTTGTCTGGTTTCGGTAGAGGATTTTTGCCATATTTGGCTTTTTTTCGTAATATGATGATGATTCTATAATATGGTCATCAGTCTCCAAAGTTGTGCAATTACACAAAAGGACTGCCTATAGAAACGGCTGTAATTATTTTGAATCAGCAGAATCTGAACAAAAAGATTTGCTTGAACTTTGTGCAGAATTACCAAGCACTAAATAGTGCCCAGTTCTCAATTTGCCCTTTGAAATGTGTACTTTGCATTTTCCAACAAGCTAACAGAGCGTCATTCTCAAGATTTTAAAGGTATGAAGAAAGCTGCAATAGGCTAGATAGTAGAGTGTTCACTGTGATAGCGAAAAGAGATGGAACCAAACAACATAGCATTGTATAAAAGAAAAACTGCCATGTCAAGGGCTTATCGGCTTAGTGAAGAGCAGTGGTAATCTTAAGAAAAATAGAAGAGAATCTTATTTTTGATCTTATGACGTATGCTGTAACTAAGCAAGGCTAAAAAGCGAAGGTGAGCAAATCGGAGGGGGAAGAAATTTGATTAGATCGCCAATGTAGAGCTGTACCAAGGGAGCTATGGTAGTCAAGGGTACATAATCTCAATAGAGAAATGGGAGGTAAGTTTGTGAAAAAAATTACTATCTACATACTCAGACAATCCACCGGGAGCTTCGCACGACAAGCAAAAGTCGCAGCGGTCCCGCAGAATTTTGTTTATATCTTAAGTGAGAACGTTTGAAAATGGGTACTTCCGCAGGCCTTTCACGTCAGACTGATAAAAACCGGAACTTTTGCAGGACTTGTTAGAAAACGCTGCTAAAGTCCGAAATTTGCCAGCTTTGTGCCAGTACTTCCGCAGGTTTTGAATTTGTTGTTTCTTACGATATTGTCTCGCCAGCAACTAGAGTGCATTGTCGAAAATGTCGTAGTGCAGAGGATAGTAAGTGAGTCTCCCAACTGATAGAGCAAGGTTCGAATCTCGCTTAGGAGTTTTCTTTTGCTATTGTTGGTCTTCGAAACCTCCTCAATACCTCATTGGGAACTCCCGCACCACAAACGGAAATTCCGCAGGCAACCTGGCAGAGCTTTCCCAGGTTCTGCGGAAGTACCCGTCAGTTTTCTGAGTATGTGAATGTATTTTACCAGCCCTATCTTTATCTTGTATTATAATGCTAAGTTCTAACATTACCTCTTTTTTATGTTAACAAACATGGCTAATGAGCGTAATAAATGACTAATTAAGCCGATAAACAAATGAACAAATATATGTTTGAAAAATGAAATAGCACAAGTTTTATGTCAGTCAAGACAATGAAGGAACAAGCAGCTTTGGAGAGTCGCAAATGTTAAAATGATGACTGGAACCATATCAGATAAATAAAAATCTTACAAAGAATTCCGAGATGAGTCACTTCTTAGCAGAGTTGATAAGGAGCACTTATGAGAGTCAAGGAAATGTGTTGAGTCACTTCTTAGAGGAAAATTGACCTAGATTTAAAGAGGGCATAATTTCTGAGATAAGGAAAATCATTTGAGAGATTGTGACTGTGCTCTAGCGTTTATATGCATCTACTCTCACTCTTATGATCATAAACACAATCGGACCTCTCAGAAAAGGATTTTTAGCTTTCTGAAAATCGGATGATGATAAATGCGATAAGAAACAGAGAATTGAAATTGATTTATTACAATAATATGATGAGAAAAAATTTGAGTAAATCACACATCAAAGTGGTAAGAAAACAGAATTTTTTGTTTTCTAAAATTTCTATAGAAAGATGTCGCAGAAAAAAACGAGGAAAGACATGGCTAGGTAACCTTTGATTTAACTGGATTAGCGGCTGGAAGGCGGGGCTTTGTGACCTAATTAAGGCCGCTCGCGCCCGCGACGCACCCTGCGTCTCTCTCGCGGGCGCGCTCTCTGATCATTATCTGGCCTTAATTAGGTCACGAAGCCCCGCCTTCCAGCTGCCAAGCCATTCGAATCAGATGGTAAATATTACTAACTAGTAACTCGATCAATGTTGACAGTTTATTTGTTTTGTTACTTTGTAGACATATATTGAGGGTAAAGATAAATAAATAAACAGATAAATAAGCAAATAAATAATTTTTTTATCTCCACAACAACAAAATACGAATAGTCAAGTCCAAAGTGTAATAATTAGTTTGTAAGCGTTTTATAGCAGTCATATGATAATGTGTCGTTATAAAGCCGTCAAAGATAAAGTACAGACCTTCTTAAAAATCGAGAAGATGCCATGCATCGCTGCGTCTTCGCGATTAGATACGTCGTTTGGTGTGAAGGAACTTTTCCACGGTAGGCTGACTTTCACTGAAAAAAAAATTGGAAATTTCACACGAATTTGAGATTCTAAGCTATACAAATGCCAAGACAAGAAAGAGCAGTATAAACAATGATTACTGATTGAAATTCACAAGAATTAGAGTGATAGAAATGCTATCAGGCTCCACAAACGTATAGAGGGAAGGTTTCAATGTGGTTCATATTTGCTAGCCGATTGTTTTTGCCTTATGCAAACAAAACATTGCCCTCATGAAGTGATGAGTATGATGGGAGAGACGTGGCTACATTCTTTTCTGATTACAAATTCTCATTTTGGGCAACTTTTGGAAAAATATTAGCATATTGGATGAGTAATGATGTCATGGAATTTTTTATTACATCGCCATCTCTTCTATAGAATATTTTTATTGATAACCAAGGGCTGAAGTTGTATTTGACAAGGTTCTAATCAGCATTTGGCTTTTTTATTTGCCAGAAACTCGTAAATTGTAGGGAACAATTTCTTCTTATCTGCTTACACACCTGTGAATACTCTTAAGCTGATTCTGGGACTTCCTTAAAATCTTCACTTCATGGGATAATTATTGATTAAGGTATTTCTAGAACAATGCAATATTCCCTTTGATACACATCAGTGGCAGTGGCGGTCACAAGAATTCCGTTTGAAGGAAGTGCGGGTGAGAAAAGCATGGAGACAACCACTTCTCAAAAAAAAATTTTTTTGCAAGGCTAATTTGAATATTCAAAGATTTTGGGAATTATGCAAATTATTTACAAGTATAAACAAGTCACCTAGACATTTTTATGACCTATGCAAGCAACATTCAAAAAGTTTCGCGATCTATTTTCGGGGGGGGGGGGAGGGGGAGGGGGTGTGAAGGGCCATTGAGTCGCTGAATTTTTACTGCCGTAAGTTACAAAAATGTGCAAAATGAAAAGCTTTTACTTGTAAACGATTTTGAAATTTGTGAAAAACTCACTAAGCCTTGTAAAAAAATTTTTTTGATGGCTTTGTTACCATTACACCCCTCTTCTGGATTTATATGTAGGATCAAGAGAATAGGCCGGAATTTTTTTTTGAAAATAACATTTGTTATACCAGCCCCCTTCAAAAAATTTTTCGGATTACCGCAGCGGTACATAGGCAGAAACAAAGTGGAATGTTTTCTCATGTTTTTATTCATAGATTTAAAGATTTTTTTATCGATATTCAACTCCTGGGGAAAAGACCACAATAAAATATATGAATACAATGAAATGTTAGTATGAATGAATATAAATGACATCAATAATGAACATAAGGATAAAGATAATGTAACATATCGTCAAAAACAATTTCTTTTTTTTCTGCAACTGTGCTGTGTGATTCGAAAATAAAGGATTCTGTGATTTCTGAATTTCTGAAGCAAAAAAGACGATTTTGGAAGTTTCCATCGAGAAACTTTTTGTGTATGCAATCTTTGTTTATTGATTGGAATGTGATAAAAATTCCTCTCAATTCGCAGCTTATAATGCAGGCACCAGATCAAGCACTAGCTGAAAGCTGTTCTCAGAGTGGAAAGTAGCTTATAGCAGAATCACCAATGAATCATCGACGACGGAGAAAAATCCCCTTTGCAACCAGTAATGGAAGCTGTGTAAGCAGGGGGGCTGCTTTCGGATCAATCGGTGTCGTCGTCAAACAGACGGGGCGATTGTAAGGGGCAGAAGAGGGGAGAGAGTGTGTTGTATGCACAGAAATGTATGTGTGTGATCACTCTTGAAGGAGAAGCATTGGTGTGTGGTGGCGCCCCCCTTCTTATCACAAACGGCGTCAAGATATTCGAGATAACATTGGTATGCCAAAGTGCTAGTGTGCACTAACCCATTCTACACCGCAAGAGAAAGTGCATAAAATTTTGGAGAAATAGAGATAAAAATTGCAAAGTAAAAAATGGTAGAAGCTTTCACTGTCAAAGAAGCGATTGATAGAAGGTGAAAAGCTATAAACTAATTTTCTTTAATTGATAAGTGTAGAGGGATCACTAAGTGGTATGGTAGATCAATGTGTGGAATTGCACGCCGCGCGCAGTAAATTTCGACTATTTAATGGTAAATAGTAGAAGGTTGGCGGATTTTGATCACACTTCACATTTTATTGGCATTTCGAAATTCTTTTTGATCAATCATTTCTAAACTCGATTCTACGCAATGCATAAAAGAAAGGATTCTTAAATTCTGGTAATTTGTTCTTGAGATTTTTCATCTCATTTTTTCATTTATGAACGCTAGAGACTTCAGAAAGTCGCTATTGAAGAGACAGTCCTGAAGCATACTTGGAGAATTTTAGAAGAGAAAAATATAAATAAAATCTCAGAAAAAAAATCAAAGAAAAAAGGAGAGAATCTAAGATGTTCACGAAACTGTCGTAAACTTGCTGGCTATTTGTGCATTTGCGACATTGATCATATCGGTGTTACATTGTAGTTATTGTCATTATTGTCATCGCTTAGGTATGAACAATTCAGGTATGAACAGTTTTTGGAGTTTTTAAATAAAAGAATAACGGAAATTATGACCCCAGTAATCAAATAAAAAGAAAAAAGTTTGAAAAAGCCAACTTTTTGAGAAAATCAATCAAAACAAAATTTGAAAAATATTTTTGATTGATCGAACTCCTTTCAAATAATTCTTTGAACTTGAGTGCACCAACTCGCTTAAAGGCTGTGAGTTGTCCGTACCAGTGCTAGCGCCATGATATCGCCGTGCCGGAATAGCAATCGATCAATATAGGCGGGCACGATGCTGGCACGGTGGCACAACTCCTTCAAACGGACATTTCTAGATGCAGTTTTTGAACATAACAAAAAAATTTTTGCTGAATTAGCCGTAAAGTACCGCGCGTGTTCTGCAATTACACATATCATGCTGCAAATGACTCGACCATAACCTCTATAACGTACCTTTGAGACATGTGAGCATATTAAGCTCAACCTGTCGCAAGATCGTCAGGCGACATACATGAGTGCAAACGCCTGACTCAGACGCTTTAAACTTTTTTTCCGAGGAGAACTCCTGTTTCATTCACTGCGCCCCTACGGATATTTCGCCGAGCCCCCAAACTCGCAGCGATGGGAAAGTGTCGCCATTTAGTGGGGAATTACTCAGCTGCTGCTGTCGATGCACTTTTCTCCAGCTACGATAGTGCGAAAACGGATTTCTGACCAGATGTACTGGTTATTTGGTTTAGCTAATCAGTGTTGGAGAATCTGCTAGTGCTAAAGCTACATCTTTACAAAGAAGAAAATAATTTTATTTTCATCCCCTTCTAGAACACGAATCTCCTCTGGATTTACAAGGCACATATTCTTGATGCCAAACCGGGGGGGGGGGGAGGGGGTTGGCGAACACATCCACGGCTCGGCATAGCTGGTACCGGGTAAGAATGGATATCTTTTTGAGAGCAAAAGCAAAGGGATAATACCGTTTTGGGGGCAATAAAGCACAAACATTGCATTTAAACATTAATTTACGTTTAGGGTTTAGGGTCAAAGTAAATTTCGTATTATTTTGCAAAATTCAAAAGGGACTTGTTTCTTAGACTTTCGTAAACCCACCTGATGCCGAGCCCTGACATAATCATTATTTTTTCTGCAAGACCATATCTCTACATTAATCGTCTATACTTGGTGATTGTATAGTAGTCGAAGGTCAAAAGTACTGCTTAGATCTTCTAAAAGAAATCTAACGCTGGCTTCAGAAACATTTTGACTATGATTCTTTCCGTAGAGAGTCAGAAGTTGATTTTCATGCTGAAGATCAAATTTCAATTGAATCTCGAGATCACGATGAACAATCCATGAACAACGATACAGCATCAAAAAATTGTAAAAATAGCAATAAAGACACGGTAGGGTCCTAATTGAAGAAAAAGAACACCGAGATTGATCTAGCCCCTCTTTCCGCGCTATTATTGTAACACCAAAATATAACATTTTTTTGAGGTATACGCACACTTTCCGATCATGAATTCCAAAATGTGTTTCTGAAGAAACGTCCAGGTTATGTTTTTATTGCCTCAACCTGCAACCATCTTTCCTTTCAAAAAATTTTTTTGGTTTGCCTTGTTAGATTAGTTCAGAAAATAAGCAATATTTTCCAATTTTTCCAAAGCTCTGTAATTTTTGCTGTCTATGAATAGGTAAAGGCTGCTCGAAAAAGATAATTTTGGAGTTGTTAGGCTTTCCCTGCCTTTTTTCAAACTCGATCCGAAAATGGGCTTGAAAACGTTGGAACGCGCTTGAAAATGTAGAAATGACGAGTTTTTGAATAACGAACACATAATTATGAGATGTGCGCGCTTTCTTTCGTTGTTTCCCTCCGCATTCCTGAGTAAGTGGTAAATGGGCGGAGCTAACCCAATGGGTAAAACCTGTTTATGTTCTTAGGAAAGACTGTTTTGCTTTTGAGCCAATGTTTTGCGCCAGTATTTGGATAACCACCTCTTTTCTTTCGCCTAGTTAGAAAAAAGTCGGAGGCTATTGGGAGAGGGAGAGCCTTTTTTAGCCATGTTGGTCAAACACGCCCAGGGCTCGGCACCTGGTCAATCTGGATATCGTTTCTGGGACAAAAAGCAAAGGGGATATCGTTTTTGTGGCCGAGACACAAAAACTGCGTCGTTTTTTTGTTTCATTTTTTGGGGATCTAGGATTGGGGGTGAGAGGGGTTGTACAAAATTTCAAGATGTAAGGGAATGCATTTTGTAATTTCTGGTATCAGCCAAACCCTGAACTTGCTTGCACCTTTTCAATGTTCCTTGAAGCCAGTCCTCAAAAAAATGTTTACCTTGTCGAATTTCGGTCAGGACTGGCTCCATAAATATCAAAAAATTTCTTTGCAAGACTAGCCTAGCTGTAGCTGTTCCTAATACATCTTCAAGGATCAGTGTATTTTTTGAAAAAAATATTTGGCATTTGGTGCACTTTTAAAATTTTCGCGGGCAACTCAAATCGTGAAAGGATGTCTAGCTAATGGTAGATAGAAATATAAAGTGTTAGTTTTCTAATAATAGGCAATTAATCTCCTAGAAAAACACGGCACTGACACTAATCAATATTCTGATAATGAGCATTATTTTTTGATGTTTTTATGACAAGTGATTTTTGCAGTCTTTATTCTGATGTCTCTAAGCTCATTAATCAAAGATTCGAACTGAAAAAGGGCCACTTAGAACAGTTACTAATTTCACATGTACTGTATTGAATTTTAGTTTTGAACAGAAATTATTAGAATCAAGAACGAAGAAAAGCGCGCTTCAAATTTTTGAGAATTATCGATCACATACGCATACTTATTGCCTTTTAATAATAATACTTCAACTCAAGTAATTGTTAACAGACTACAGCAAGAGGCGCACAAAAGGGAAACCTCTCATTTCATTTTTGTATAAAAAATTATTTTCAAGCGAAGTTTTTGAAATGACGAAAAAATCGTTGTGGACCTGGGATAAAAATAAGACTCAAAGAAAAAACTACGATGTTCCTGGAAAAGAATGGAGTGTGAGCAATGTGCGGGGAAGCAAATTCCTTCCGTATGGGATTGAGGACAAGAGCCTCTTCAAAGGTTCTTCAAAAGAATCCTACATCAGCAGCCTAAATGTATCGGCAGGTGTTCGCAGTCGGAGACGCAAGAGACTCGCGGAATGTGCTAGACAATAAAAAACGAGAAGCAGAAGCTTGTCGGAGTTCGGCGACGGGGAGGGGTGGGGGGGGGGGTGGAGAAGAATGGGTAACTGGACCAGGAACCCCGTGAAAAAGGTGTGGCGGGGCATAACAATGATGAACTGAGTTGTTTGCGCGGGTGGTCCTTGGCGCTGTCACCAGCCGAAGTGTCACGTCCAGCCACTTGGTTTGACCCTCGCGACCCGCCTGCGTCGCGTCGTTCTTCTGGCATCGATGTCTGTTTTAGCAGCCTATTCAGAGTTCAATTCTGATCTGAGGTGTTTTCCTATTCTGAACTGTTATGCCACAGTCGGAAAAAGTTCCTACTTTCAATTGCGAATTAGGCAATGCGAAACTCGTCCATACTTCCCCCAAAAAGCAGACGCTTCCAATCAATCAGCTAATCGTTTCTAGCTCCTCGTATGATTCGACAAAGTTTTTTGCTCTTGCAAAGAATGACCTAGCAAGCGAAAACGTTCCGCCATTATCGAATGCTAGAAATTATCAGCAGCTAATAAGACATTAATTGCTACCCTGAAAAAACTTCATTCCGACAGCGAGATAGCTACGAACGTGACTCTCCCAGCTGCACTAATTTTTGCCAATCAAACATTTGATTGCTTGCTAAGCTAAGCAGGGAATGGACAAAATTTAACCCAGCCATACCAAACATGCTCTATATCATCGGACTCGTCTTGAAACGCTGACCACTATAATTTTATTATGTGCCAAGCGACTATCTGGGAGAAGTTATGAGCGTTTAAATGTTCGATTTGTCGAGTGTTTTGTGGTGCATGTTCCAAGAAATAGGTTTCAAAAACACTTGTTCAGATTTTTGGTGAATTTGCTTCCTCCTTGTAATTAAAATAACCATAGCCTCTGTAAATCTGCGCCATTAGGCTGCCTTTCAAGGAAATACATTCGTCGAGACTCGAAGAATTTTTCATATTTGAACGCTCATAATTCCTTCCAGATAAGCGCTTAGCAGATAAAAAACATATATCTAAAACAAGCGTTTTAAGACGAATCCGATGATGTACTGCTTGTATGGAATGGTTAAGTTCTGACCATTTCCTGCTAAAAAATGTTGAACCATTTCTGACACTGTGCACACAGGGGCTTGGATCTAGTTCACTATTTTGTAATTTGAGCCAAAGGTCAACTTTTAGTTCGATTTCATCCTTTGATGTTGCATAAGCATCTCACCTTCCGAGTACAATATTTATTGGTTTAGAAAAATCATTTTTCTTAGCTACTAGTTTTCATTGAAATTCGCCATCAATCCAAATCCATAATCACCCATTTCTGCTCATTTTAGGCACGGAAAGTGTTGATAGAAAAGAATGCTCAACTCCATTTTTCGCTCAAAAATCGTCAATCTTTGATTAATTTCTAAAATTTCGAGAATCGTCCGTTTGTACTTTTCTGTGATTGAATCCCAACTACTGTAAGCTTTGGAGCTTTTAGAGGTCATAACTTTTTTCCCAAATAATCAGTCATTTTCGATTCCGCAAACTTTTGGGGAAGAAATAGAAATAAGTTTACTTTATATAAATAGGAATTGTAAGACAAAAAATAAGTTCATAACTGAAATTCTAAAAGTATAATAGACGTTATACATATACTGCAACTATTCAACTGTAAAATTACCATAATCCACAAAAATGTAACTTTGAATAAATAATGAAGTGCAAACGGAACAATGATAGTTTACAATGACAAGTTTGGTAACTTCATTTATGCACTGACAACTTTCTGTGCAACCATATAATGAAATCAACACGGATATTGAAAGTAAGTCTTGCCACATTTTTCATAATTTTGATTTTATTCAAATGTATTGAAATCGAATGTGATGCAATTATGAATTTTCAACTTCTAACTTGATACTTAGGTCTTCCCTTACTGAGGAGTTCCGGAGAAGACTTAGAAATCAAATCATACTCCGTCTAAGGGAAAGAATGAAACGGAGTGAAAAAGTAATACATGTAATTTTCTCTTTTCTTATGTTTAAGGTAGCTAAATAGAACGTGGCAAATTAATAATAGGTCGGAGTCCCTTTTCTCATGAAGCGTCACTCCTGAGCAATCATCTGCGGTGTGAAAATCAGTTTGCAAGATTAGAAACAAAGCGATAAGAACGACGAGCAGAGATAAAATGATCCCAACAAGGCATGATGAGCAATGCCCAAAAGTCTAACAAGTAAGTTCAAAAAATTCTGAAGAATGTGGGTATAAAGAACACCAGTCCTATGGGAAGCTGTGAGACAATTTCTTACAATCGCTCTCTTTTCTTCTTAATTTAGCACTTCTAACATATCACTGCCAATTTTCACACGAAGTTCATAAGCGGGAAGTACAGTCGACTGATGGCTACGATAAAATAAATGTGGTCTAAATATGCAATTTACCTATGCAGGTCAAGGTCCAAATTAACAACATCATGAACAGCTAATGCGAGAAATCGGACATTGGTGGCTGAAAATTCAATTTCGTTTAGTTTGGGTTTTTTTAAAGATTCGATGAGGAAGGGCGATCCGATATCGAAACTTGTTCATTGTTGAACATACTGTGTCTTTCCATTTACTCAGACAATTTTCGGGACTTCTGCAGGGCAAGCAAAATTTGCAGCGGTTCCGCAGGGTTCCGTTTACTATTGCAAAAGTGGAAACGTCAAAAATGGGAACTTCCTTAGGATTTTCACGTCAGATTGGTTAGAAACGGGATTTTCCGCAGAACTTTTCACAAAGGGCAGCGGAACTTTCGAACAATGCCAGCGGTTCCGCAGCACTTTGACATGCCAGTACTTCCGCAGGTTTTTGAATGTGGTCTCGGCGATGCTGCCTCGCCAACAACTAGAGTACATTATCGAAAATGTCATCAGTAGAGCAGAGGATAGTAGGTGAGTCTCGCAGTCAATAAAGTAAGGTTCAAATCTCGCTTAGGTATTCTCTTTTGCTGTTGTGGTTCGCATTCTCCAGAACTTCCGCAGGTGAGCCGGCGGAACTTTCTAAAACGATCTGCGGAAAATGATATGTGACAGAGCTGCTAACAGGTTATATGGTAAATTCATGATTTAGAAAGATTCATTAGAATACCATGACAACAAAATATCCTTTTTTATCAATGGGCTGTATTTTATATTATTTTATCAGCGAAGCCCACTCGAGTTTATTTATCAAACAAATGGAGCGATATCTATTCATCTACCCAATAGTTTATTTTTGATTTCAAAGAGATCTGTCAGAATTGCAGGTACTGCTCAAATATGAGGAAATTGCAGGTATCGCAACTTTCCAAGGCTTCAAGAAACTATGTTTACAAACTAGTTCTCACAAACTCCCTACTTGCTTTTCTTGCAGGGAAATCCGACTTCCATACTAGCTAATAGTTAGCTGTAAAACCAGCCTTAAACCGGTTACATATCCACCTGCTATGCGTAAATGCCGATTACCTTGAATATAATCGATCGTTTGGTGCTCATTCGTGTGAGATAATTAACATCATTGCGATATTCAGATGTGCATGAACTTTTATGGTCTTTTACACATTCGCCTACATGTCCTTTACAACCCTTTGTCCTTGGCCGAGATTAGCATAGAGAACAACGGCAGTGGTGCAAGGGGGTTTCGCAGATTCAAGGCAATAGAAGTTAGGATGTAGGGACCTTCTCTCCATGTTCCTTTTGAAAATCATTGTGGTCCAATCTCAAATAGGGACCAAGCTAGGTAGCATTTGAAATTCGAATTTTTTTGTCAGTTTACAGCACAAGAAGTTAAGCAGTCGATTTAGTCATTTTTTGAATATTACTAAGAATTCTGATTTGGAAGGCCAAAGCGTAAAGCTTTTACTGAAAACTTAATTAAAAATCAAAAATGTTATTGAAATTACCTGTCATATTGCGAAAAGTTGAAAATCGGCGTGAACTGGAGGTAGGTAAATTTACAATTTTGTATATTTATATCTACATGTTTGTTCGATGATAATGGAGTAACAAATATGAACTGCGCATTCACAAACTTGAAAGTGTCGTTTAAAATCGTGAACGAAAGATTATATAATCAATGAGAATTTTTTGCAAAGATTTTTTTACTCTGCTGTCAAAAAAAATTCGTCTTTTTAACAACTAAGGATTTTCGAGAATTTACTCAAAGCTGGGAAGTTCTAGATCTTCTAATTTCAATAACCTGATAACTAAAATTTCAAGGTTTATAGCTTGAGATGATGGCGCAATTTCTAATCCGGAATCTAGTGAATCCTAGACGGAGAAAAATATTGTCATGTTGCGCTTTTCTGCAAGCTAAATGAGCCAATGAACGTAGGTGCATATTTATAGAGATTACGGTAATTATGCACTAGCTTTGAATGGGGCTTGGGGCTCTCAACTGCGTCCATTTTTTAGCCTGAGGGAATCTGCAAGAATGAGGCACAGCTTAGTGGAAAATATAAGCTTGCTGTAATATCAAATCTTTGGCAAAGTATTGCTTTTTCATCTTCATGCGCCACTCGGCAATGTTTCTTCCGTAATTGCAGAGATTTTGCAAAGCCGCATAGAAAGCGAAACCACAGCGAAAACAAGTTGCTTTGGGTTTTTGCTACGAAAAGACTTGCTGGATAAAAAGAATAGCAAGTGCGCAAGCTAATACGTTGAACGGTGCCGGCTTGTTTGTACTACAATTTTGTCTTTTCAAGTAAAATCAACACCTACTGATTTTTAACGAAGGGGGGACTGCATTAACATCTTTCACAATTGGCCAAAGCAGAATCTATAGCTAAGTCTCAAAAGAAATTTGTCGTATATTCACAAGTATAATTTGAATGCAGGAGCTACTTTATTGAGTGAGGCAGGATTGTAGCGGTGGTAAGTGCATTCTGCTAGGTCTTGCGTAACAACCTACTCATTAAGCCATCGACGATGTGGACCACCAGTGGCTCACGCGCTTTTTGTTGCCAGGGACGATGTGGACCACCGGTGGCCCACAGGCCTTGGAAAATCATACGCTTTCCAGATCTAGTATTTTTCCCATGTTTACAAAAAACTTTGCATCTCGTAAATAATCACAAAACTTCCCACGACTAAAATGTTGTGCAAAATCGCGTCGTTGCACAGCGCAGTCACGCAAAATTAGGCGTCGTCGTCAATGGAATAATAGAAGGTGCCTGCGATCCAGCAATGCTCTCAGGTCCTCAGCGAGAGCCTGTGAATCGAGCAATATGTGAACAAGATGTTAGTGAGAGGGTTTCCTGAATATTAATAGTGATATTAGGTTGCCAAAAGTAAACTTCTCTTTTGAGCTGTTTTTGTTTTCCTAGTAGACTTAGGACATCAATGGACAGATTGAGCTCTACAGAATGAGCACCAAAGATCCGCCTAAGTCGCACTCCATATAAAGTTTGAAGCCAAATCGAAGGAAGCTTTGCCACTTGAAAATTGTATTCAAATACGCCTTCATCGAGTCTTTCCAAGCATAGAAAGCGAGAAAAAAAAGGTAGTTCAAAAATGGCAAACTCCCACCCAGGGCTCGGCAGAGGTTGCGCTTTCACATGCTGGATGTCGTTTTTTAAGAGAAAAGCAAGAGGAAACTCGTAGAGTCCCAGGAGTGGTTTGCGGGAATCTGATTGAATACTAGTGGGCGAAAGCTAACCTTAAATAAGCCCTTAATTCAATTCTAACGTCATTTCACAAGTAACAGGTAGACTAACACGTTACAAACAGGATAAGCGCTCAGGCCTGTGTGCACACGATTTCAACGTGTTAAAACACATTTTTTATGCACAAAAAATAAACAATCAGTTTGTTTACAACAGGTAAGCAATATTGAGCCACCAAATTTGGTGTATTGCTTCGCGACCACGATCAAAAGGAAAGCATGAAAATTTTATGAAAAAATTATGTGAATGAAAAGAGTTGTAAAAGTTTTTCTAATTTAGGTTGCTCCCGCGCAACCTGGGAGCACCCTGAGGTTGCGCGGAGCCAAACAAAGTCATAATTTTCTCTCTTCTTTACATATTTTTCAAATTTTTTTCATAAATCTATTCTTCAGTTCGAACTATACCTGACTATACTTATCTTAACCCAAATTTCGTCTCCTTTGCTTTGCTACGGCCCTTAAATGATATAAAAACCGCTTTTTTCACGTTTTGATGTTATCTCCGATTTTTCTTTCTATTTTTGACTTCCATTCACTCATCGTTCGCTGCAGTTATTAGCCGTATTTCTACAAACACCATAAAAGGTATCTCGTAATCATCTGCAATGCCAAGGAAGACTTCGTTTTCAAAATTCTCAAAGCCACCTCCTGCTGGGCCCTGCTCCCACCCAGCCCTCCTCTATTTATTATTGTATACTACAGACGTTACTAAGTGTATTTTGAAACGTTACCCCTGTACGTGCTTTTATAATCGAGAAATACCAAGTTCTACATGAAAAGCCCGAAAAAAGTAGCATTTTGGCAAATTTGAACCATCTTTGTTTCTCAGTTTTGAGCCCCGAAAAAAGCCACCAAATACATTTTTGGGTACTGCTATGTGTCTATTATATGAAGACCAAGTCGGAAGTCCCGTGGAGTTTGGAAAAAGGTTCGATCTTCAGGATAACTGGAAAATTTTAATTTTTGGCGCCAAATTTTACTTACAAGGGAAGTACTTTCAATGGCCGTGGCCTTTTGATATGATATGCATGATATTTGAAGCAGCTTCGAACGCTGATTTCAAATCTGTTTTCCTTTTCTGCGGAGCGATCTTCTGAAGAAAGTTGTGGAAGCCTGAATATCCTGCTTTCGGGCGCTCGTTGAGTTTGAGGACGCTGCTACGTGCGTTGGTGGTGCAATGATGTAATGGTTAGTTGTTGGCATTAAAGACGAAAGGTCGATGGCTCGAATCCGGTTTGATTGAATTCATTGTTTTGAATTCATTTGAAACGCCACTCCAATATTGTTCCCGTAGTAACTTAATGGGTACTTGCGAGCATGAGAATTGCGCAGAGGTTTTCTTCATATGCTATTCCGGTTGTGAGAAATGTCTGTGTTTTCCTTACTTTGTGATTTCGCTTCATGCCTGTACATAATTTTTTTGCGGAAAACCAAATCTCAACAAGCAAGCAGTTCTGCCAGAAAATTTTTTCCTCAAGTCACATTTGCCCAGGGCATTACAGTAAGTGTCTGCAGACGAATTACAATGTTTTTGAACTCACATTCGTAGTGCAAAATTGTACGCTCTGCACAGAATTCGAACCATCGGCCTTTCTCCTTCAATGCTAAGAACTAACCATTACACCACTGCACCACTAACGCACATAGCAGCGCTTTCTAACTCAAAAATTGCCCCCAAAATAGAATTTTCAGGCTTCCATAACTCTCTTCAGAAGAGCGCTCCGCAGACAAGGAAAGCAGATTCAAAATCAGCGTTCGAAGCTGCTTCAGATGATATGCATCGAGTATCAAAAAGCCACGGCCATTGAAAGTACTTTCCTCGTTAGACTACGACTTAGATGGATCTTTGGTAGTCTTTTCGTAGAGCTGCTTCTGCTTTATTCTTCCAAATGATAGCCTAAATCTGTTGAAAAACAACGACAGCTTGATTTATTCAAGAAGGGAGCTTGCTTCTTAGACAACCTAATAATAATTTCTTTCTAAACCTTGATATGGTGAGTCAATGCAGTTGAGTAAATTATCAGAGACGTTAATAAAAGATTTGTCTATTACACAGGCTGAAAAACTCCGTAAGATGTATTATACTTCTATATAATCTCCAAAAATGTGCCCATTGTTCAGAGACTTTGCATATTCTTGGATGCATCAGCGGTTACGAGAAAAGACGCAAGGCAGCGTCAATAATACTTGGTAGTAGTGAATTTATCCAATAACAGTAGAAATGTAACACTGATAAAGAAGAAGCAGAAAATTCAGCCTAACGATTACTTCAAACTCGATCAGATCAAGTATAAATCAAATCTAGATATGATCAGCAATAATACCATTGTGCATATGATATAGAAAACTATTCGAAATAAGATATATGTTTGCTTCGATACGTGTCTCAGTTTCGAAAATTTCAAAAAAAAACAACAACAACAAGAGGACCTTAGAGTGGCAACCATTCGGTATGAAAACATTGTAGAAGACATAACTTAATGATCTGATAACTTTGCTCAAACTAGGAAGAAGAAATGTTAAATATGAGACATGCAGCTAAACAGCAGACAAGTTCATTAAAAGACATTTGTGGAACGTAGACACACTCAATCGTAGCTTGACTGCAGATTCTGAAAAACTATTATTTGCCATAGCTTAGTTCTGTACAAAGTGCCATTTCAAGACACTAGACTGGTAACACTTCGCGTCTCCAGATTGAAAGTTCAAGCTTTGGACCACAACTGGGGAACAACATGAATTTAAAAAACATTTGTACAAATTTTTTTGGAAGCTTCCTATTCTGAAAAGCTTTCGATGCTATTTTCTAAAAGGCGATAAATCCGTAAAATGCACTTAAATGAGATAGTAGTAGCTTTTTTACTAATGGTCTGGAATTTCTTAATCCATCTGTATTGTATGCTGCACGTATACTTCTGGATTTCAATTATAAAAAGCTTAAATTTTCTTTATGGATTCTGACGTGTTACTATAAGAACTGAAGGAGGCGTCTGCAGAGTGGTTATGCTAATCAAGCGCTGGTATAGCTCATACATTCAAAAGCTTCTTGATTCTTCTATCGAATTGCATTCAAGATTGAATCGAATTACTTGAGACTACAATGGCCCGAACAGTTTTTTGAGGTTCAATGAATAATTGCTAATACAGTACATGTGATATTTATACTCATCTTCTCAGTCAAGCTTTCTAAAAAAGAAGTAAGCTTTGTAAAGCCGTGCGCTTTTGAGTTTGTGAAGAATATCAAACCAGCTCTCAAAAGGAGCAAATTACCCAAAATCAGTATCAACTCAATTCTTCCTGGAACTTTTGTTATTTTACATTCATGGACAGCTATTGATCGTCTTATACCGTACATAAGCTGAAGCGTTATGAACGCCCAAACATCTGTTAGGCCTCGGGCAGAGTTCACGCAATTTGATCGTCGCGATTTTAATCGCTACAAAACAACTGTTACGAGTCATTGCACTTTTCCAGCCGAAATTTTTAATGTATTAGGTCGTTTCATAAGTTCGTAGAGTTTTGATAAATCAACGAAATGACAAAATTTTAGCAAAATTTAGTCAACAATGTTTGTTATTGTTGCGTGCAACTTTCTGCTACTATGCCATCAGATTTTCATTCCCGTTTTTCCAAAACTCAGCTAGTCTGGTCCCAAAAAAGTCGTCTAATCAGCGCCTGAGATCGTCTTCGGAATCAAAACAAATGCCGTTTGTATGAATTGTGATAGACGGAACAGATGATAATATGCTAGAGAGAGATCTCAGGAGCACATTGGATACTAATGTACCTCCCGGTCAAGTCTTGCAGGACAGCTATGACGACGATTGCCTTAAAGGCAGTGTCCAGGTAAACCTGGGCGCATGGGTTTTTCGCCTGTAAATTGATGAAGGGGTCCTAACTAGGCACTGCCCAAGGGGTAGCGCGAACAGTTCATTCACAGCTGAGAAATCCGCCTCCGAAAACCCCGCGCCTGCACGTGACCGTAACCCGAAAACGACTTCGCTCATTTTAACATTACGTTCGCGCTGGGACCTATGCTAAGTGTTACGGTCTCGGCGCAGCCGCGGATTGTTTGGGGACGGCTTTCTCAGCCGTGAGTGAATAATTTGCTCCGCGGTTTGGGCAGTGCCTTAGCTGGAATCTCCTCATCGGTTTCCAGGCAAAAAATCCGTAGGCTCAGATTTGCCTGGACACTGCCTTCAAGGAGGCAAGTTTTGTCGCCCAAAACAGCTCACTGAACTTGTTTATAAGGCCCCTTTTCTACAGTAGGAATTCGCTTGAACTATGCAGTGGGTGGCGTACGTTACGGGCGACCGTCCTTTTCTTGCCTAGCAATTGTCAAGGCAGAAGCTCCTGCACAACCTGCAGTCTTATTCGGGGAACACCCTGAAAACTCTTTGTTCTAAACGCATTCCAGCTCTTTTTTGTCTCATATTGACGAGGAAACGCCATCGTTTAGAATCGGCAAAAACCTGCGCAAAACGCCTTCTGTTATAGGATGAGATGAGCAAGAAGATGCTTCTTTTTGCTCTTTGAGAAATCCTTCTTTGGAAGCTGAGAAATCAAAGCATCTCAATTTTTCATCGAAAGTAGCTAATTTGTTTTAAAGAGCTTAATCAGCTTTTTTTAATGCTATACACATTTTGCTGCAAATCAACCGCCTCTCAAAGAAATGAGTACGAAAATGAAAACTCTACGGACTTATGAAACGACCTAATAAAATGAAAATGAATGGAAATCGCGGCGATTGTATGACGATCAAATCGCGTGAACTCTGTCTGAGGTTTTAGAGGTGAAAATTCAGTCAAAATACACTGAACGGCCTGCTTACAAGGACAATTCTGATGAGATTCTGGAAGAAAGGCTCCTTTTGTAGACGTGAATGTGTTTTAGCTATTCAAGCATCTGTTAAACTGAACTAACCAGTACTTCAAAGCTCAATGCTTCACCATAAAAATCTTGTTCCTCATTTTGTCAAACTCTGATTTGATTGTAATTGTAAGACAATTATCGCCTCAGGAGGAGAGCATGACACGCCGACTCGCACTAAAAAGACACTCCACATTTTCAAGCCACTAACTATTCCACAAATTCCCTTTCTTCATTTGTTCCGCACTAACCTGAAAAGAGAAGTTCTGTCGCAAAATCTGTACACACCCTAGTAATGTCACTGCACAGCTTGAAGTTTCAATCAGTCTAAATCAAAGAACGCGATCCTCAGGATTCCAAAATTATGTAGCTCTGCGCGACTCCAAGAAGTTGACTAGAAGTAAAGTTAGGTTGCAATGAGAAGAGTTCTTCAGATTTACCGTCGACATTGCTGTTGTCATAAGATACTGGAAACTAGCTGACGGACCCGGCTTCGCCTGGGCCCTATCAATAATGTATCCGTTATCAGCATGCTCAGCATGCTCACTTACCACCTGCGCCAACTTCCAAGCCCGTAGCTCAAATTTGGCAAAAATTCTATGAAAATCAATAAAATCGATATCTACCAATAACGAGCAGTAGCTTACAACACGTTCTGCCAAGTTTGGGCCGGGTCGATTTGAATAAACATTTTTTATTCCGAACATAGGTACATACACATAAACAGACATTCAGCTTTATATATTAGGTTGTGTAATAAATTCGTTCGCATTTTTTGTTGCAATTTTTTCTCAGTATTCTGCAAAGCTTGGCATAGGGTTGGTATGCATTCGGAAGCTCCAAGTCTGCTCTACCAAAATACTATCATTATATTTCCAGTTTTGAAAAATTGAATAAAAAATTTGAGTACAAACCGAAAAAGATGAAATGGCGAAAAACCCATTTTCGACAACTACGTTATGCTGCGTCTCTAATGGGTTTGAGCGCTTAAAAAACAACTCAAAAATTTTGCGACGTGTAAAAATAGAATGCCATGGTTCCCGCAGATTACTTTTAGGTGCTAAAACCTTTCAAAAATTCATACCGTAAGCTCAAAAATAGGTACGTTTTATAAGGTCTCTGTGGCGCATGTTGAGCATCTGAAGGCATCTTTGAGGAAGGATGATAGCCGAAGAATCCAGGACTTGAAAGACATTGTGGTCTATTATCCCTGAATCATCAAATAAATGGATTACATAGTCAAAAATCCAGAATTCGGGGGACACAGAGCCCACGTATGCGAGACAACGAACACCGAAGCCTTGCTACGACGACTTTTGCAAAAATTGCATTAAACGGTCGGTGAAAGGAAGCGGGCAATTGTAAACAGTTTCTTCAAGTGCATAAATAATTTTTCAGTTGTTTTTCTTCGTTGTCAAGCTTTTTGAATAAATTTCAGCAATAAATAACGAGAAAACCAAGAAAGAAAAAAGATGTCAAAAATGAAATTTTTTTCTTCTCATATTTTTTCGGTGTGTAGTCGAATTTTTCCTCAACTTCAAAAAAAAAATGAAAATATAATAACAGAAGTCTGATAGAGCAGACTTAGAGCTTCCAAACGCATACTAAAATTTTGCCAAATCCTTTCCAAAATATTGAGAAAAAATCAAAACAAAAAATGCGAACGAACTTATTACACAACCTAATATAAGAAATTGAGGTATAGGAGAGAGTAATATTTGATGCAAAAATAATGGCCGTTTTTCCAAACCTTTTTCAGGACAACTTTTTTCCATCAAAATTTTTTCATTGAAAATAAACGCAGCATACCATTGAGAAGATCTTTTTGTGCTCTATCTATCGACGGTTGAATCCTATCGAAAGCATCATCTTCTAAAAAGTTACAGAGCTTCAATTCTTATTTAGAAACTAAATGGTCCGGATGGTGAATTGCAGGCCCCAGCACAGAAGTTTCCATTTACCCCTATCCCTCGCTTCATACATCCAGATTTTTTTGGCTATCGTCGGTGGCTGCGTCCACGAGATTCAAGGGCGGAAATAGTAGCCAGCCGATTTCTCAGCTGGTCCATCCGTTCCACGAACACGTCTGCCCATCTCGTTGGTGGTCTTCCTCGGGGACGTTTTGCTTCGCGAGGAAAGCCACTCCGATGTTCTAGTGTCCATCTGTTGTTTGTTCTTCTCATGATGTAACCGGCCCATCGATAGAGGAAAACGGTTAGATGTCAATACAGCCTTATGTAAAAGAAAGAGAAGAAAATAGAATATACAAAGAGAAAACAAAACCTAATTATGTTTTTGCGCTTACTGGTTTCGGGGCTAAGAAATAGACCAGATATGTGACCCTCCTTGGTGCTTCCTTGTCGAAACACTTTCAGAAGTAGTTCCCAAGGAAGTGTCCAAAACATAACTTATGTGAAGACATGAGAAATATGATGAAATGCATAAGACAATATTCATGAATTCAATAAAGAAATACTGAAGCAAACGTGTTTTACTGTTATTAGATGTACATTTGAAGTAGAGTCCTATTTAAATAAAGTATTTCCCGCCATTATGAATCTTGGTTGGTAATGGACCACGCATTCCGCACCTCATGCACAAGAGGCAAATGCACACTAGTCCTGAATCCATATTTACGTAAAATAAAAGGTCTACTATGAAAAATAAGATATAATGCTTTGATAGAATTATTTCTTTCCCAGCAGTTTCTTAAAAGTAATTCTTAATTCCAAAATTCTCTTTTGAAATCCAGAAAAGCAGAGCAGTTTCTGTAGATTCTAACTACTCAGACAAATCACTGGAACTTCCGCAGGACAAGCCAAATTTGCAGATCCGCAGGATTTTGTTCACTATTGCAAAAATGAAAACGTTGAAAATCGGAACTTCCGCGGGATTTTCATGCCAAACTGGTTGAAAACCGGAACTTCCGCAGAACCTTCTTCAAATTCCTGCGGAAATTACGAAAAATGTCAGAAGTTCCGCAGCACTTTGGTCTGCCAGAACTTCCGCAGGATTCTGAATGTGTTGCCTCGTGATTTTGCCTTGCCACAACTAGAGTGCATTATCGAACATGTCGGCCGTAGTGTAGAGGATAGTACGTGGGTCTCACAGTCAACAGAGTAAGGTTCAAATCTCGCTTCGGTGTTCTCTTTTGCTGTTGTGGTTGGCATTCATCGGAACTTCCGCGGGACCTCACTTCGGAACTTCCGCAGCATTAACAGAACTTCCGCAGGTGACCCGGCGGAAATCCGCAAGCTCTCTGCGGAAGTTCCGGTCATTTGTCTGAGTACTTCGGATGCAAGTGTATTGAATTTAATAGATCTTGGTATTGTCTATGTTCGGCTATCCTTGAACCTTGGCATGGCTTGTCACTTGAGAGGTGTGGTTTGAGCGGTTGACCAAGATGGTACACAGTTTATTATAGTACAATGGCCTACGTTTCGGCGCTGTCGCCTTCGTCAGAGCCTGGAAGTCGAACTCATCAGAATCTATTCCCTCAAACGTCAACAAAGGACACAGAGTACTATTTGAGAAAAGCCAATGAAAACCCAGTCAGAGCAACAAGAGCAATACTAGCCTTAGCCAGAAGCAAAACGGAAGTCGAGAAACCGCCGTGTATGCAAGACTATGCCTCAGCTTTACTAGCTCTAGATTTCCAAATGACTAGTGTTACTAATAAGTTCCTGTATGGCTTGTCTACTGCTATCAATCGCCCAAAAGAGCTCAACGTTTGTTCTGTTCTCGAAACCTCAAGGAAACGTTCCTGACCTCTCTAAACTTCTTTCACGAAAACTGCTCACGGATTGAAAGCATGTAAATTGACAACTACTGTCTTTATGAGAGAAATCGACAAAAGTTGAAAAAATCAGCATCGATCGGTAAAAAAGTAGCTTACGACACTCACCCTGTCCGAAGTGTATGTATGCAAAGTTTAGTCCGGATAGGTTTAGAAATTTCTGTTTGGGGGCTACATACAGGCAAACATACCTTTGCAAACATTTAGCTTTATATGCAACATTTAGCTTTATATTTATATATATTTCTTTTGCCAGGTTGCTTGAAATCACTCTTCTACCCCCTTTTCTCCTTTAGCCAAAGGAGAACGAAACTGTCTCTTATTTTCTTTACTCCTCTAACAAGCCGCCTACAAATTCTGTCTGCTCCCCTCCTCTCCACAAAGTACGCGGAAGCTACAAAGCTAGTCATTTTCTATTTTTACACAAACACATTGGACGCAACTGGTTTTTTGTACGTTTGAATGCCATACACAACCATCAATAAGCCGCGACATATACAGGGTGTCCCAAAAGTCTTTGAGCCTAGTATTTCTTCCGCTGAAAATGCATGAAGCAACATAGAAGCATGAAATTCAGCAGGGAATTTGCGAAGAGCCTACAAAATAACATGATACACTCAGATTTCTGAAAACCCTCCTTTGGACTTTACACAGGCTCTCAGACACTTGCGGAATGCATGCACCATGGCAGCCAGGTAGTTGACATCGAGATTGTCTCACATCTTCTGAAGCAAGCAATCCAGGCTGTCCAAAATTTAGCATGGAATAGAGCAAACCTTGTTTTCCATTACTGATCACAAAGAAAAGTCAAGGGCCTCTTGACCCGGCTACTGAAGGCACGTAAATCTGAGAGCATAACTGTGAGATTTGACAAAAGTGTCAAAATGTAGCATTCAAGTGTTTGAGAACACCAAGAAAACAGCAATTATGGTGTATCGGGAGTGAATTTAAAATGGTATTTCAGTAGGAAATGCAGGGCTTACAGCTAGAATTAGTGACTGAAGCTGATTCGGTGCTGGATTTTCCAGCTTTTCCAGGTTTTTGTTTCCGAGAACTTTTCCTTCTCATTGGCACGGCACAGCTTCAGTGTTTGTATCCTAATCCTACTTTAATGAACGAAGGCTATTGACTGATTTTGCACTGTAAATTTAGAGTGAAGCTAGCTCTACAATATGCAGTTTGAAAGTCCACAAGAGCTCTAAAGGCAAAAGAGCTGTAAATATTTGAAGAGGGGGTGCGTTTCCTTCGGCGTGTCTTCACGATTGTAGTATTGTTCGTTTCAAGAAGTATATCTCCAGAATGTACAGTGTAAACGGTATGATTTTCTTGAAGAATATTGGTAACTAGACGAAGAACTCAAAGGCAAAATTTGGCTGAAAAGCGAGGAATACTAACAAAGTTACTACGTTGAAAATTTAGGCTTAAGGACTTTTGGGACACCCTGTAGATCTCACCTCACAGCAAGTGGGCATTTGATTCACTGATGTTCTGTTTTCGCCAATCAAGTCAAAGAAAGCAGAAAATTAGACAGAACAGATTCACAAACACCATGGAGTTTGTTCAAATCTAAAAAAGAGTGGAAAGAGTGAAATCATAATAAAGATGGACTAAATCAACTGACCCCAATTCTTCTAAGTGACCCCAAAGCATAATTATTATTTTTAAAGGGGCAGTCTTGCATAGAACGTGACGCAGCCGAAGTGGAAAACCGCAACATTGATAAAGGAGAATTAATAAAGAACCTTCTGCTTAGAAGACACAATCACACATGTTTGAATTTACTTTCACTGTACGCGCAATCTTGTGTGCTTTTCAAGCTTTTACATAGCGGCCGCCAACCGGCAAGATTTACTCGCATGGTCTTCAACTGGCATTGGCTCAGGGCCCGGCACGAGTCGGTTTCTGGCGTTTCTGAAAACGAAGTCTTCCATGACTTTCGGAAGTTTTACGAAGTCCCCTTTGACCTATTTGCTTAAAAGAAGATGAAAACAAGAAATAGTTACTAGTCTGAAAGATAAAACGTAGGATAAGAGTGAAAATCCAAATTGGAGCTGAGTACTATGCATGCACAAGAGTTTGGGATTGGAGCGCGATATTTTACAAAGCGATATGTGAGAAAATGAAGGCAAAAAACAAAGGAAAGGCAATGATATGAAAATGTTTTCATGCTCAGGGGTAGATTTTTGACCGGGGAATCCGTCCATGATAGAAAAATCCAAAACTTATGTGAAGTGACAGAAATATATGCTCCAGACGATCTCAGATCGTCTGGTGGCCGTCTGGAGACGATCTAATTTTGGAAAACGTATTACTTCACATAAGTTTTCAAACCTTTATACATAATTCTTTTGCAAATAATTTTTAATGTATACAGTACAATTTTGGTGTCATATGACTTTGTGTGCACTGTAAACAAGCAATTTGTTTATTTTAGCCTTGCTTTCAAATTGCGCGCACTTTTCGCCACACACGATAGAGCATGTCAATCGTGTGATAACCTGTCTGAAAAGCTTGTATTCGACTAAATGGCGCTTATTCTTGGTGCTGGGCCCCGAATCGTCAAAAACGATATCTCCTTTGCTTTTTGCTCCAAAAACGAAGTCCAGCCTGCTTCTAGACGATCTGTGCCGGGCCCTGCATTGGCTGCGTCCAAAATTATGGCCCGACCACCGGCCGAAAGGTTTTCGTCGTACGGTCGCCGGTTGGCCCGAGTGGCTGAGTATAATTTTTAGATCGAAGTCCTCCTTGAAATGCATGCATACCCAGCCAAAATAACTGTGCTTTTAACTCCTTCTCCGCTTTTCTAATACTTATCTCTAAACGATGGCTTTTACAAAGAGTCATAGAAGCGCTTCCTTAGCTTTGTGACTTTTTCCAGCAAAATTCTTCTACATTCATCTTCTTTGCCTTATTTGAGTTTTTCAATTCTTTTTGCCAAACCTTTTCAACACTTGCCTTCCTCTCCTTCTGCTTCAAGCAAAGCTATATTCGCAAATCGTTGCGAATCTCTAGAGATATTGAACAATTCTAACAAAGTGCACATTCCCCTTTCGCTAGATCCAATGCAATTTTTCTCAAGCCACAGTTTTCCTCCAAATTTTGCTCCATCTTAATTCCGTCCTCTTAAAGATTTACATTCTTTTAGCATCACATAGTAAGTGAGTGATTTATTATTTTATCACAAAATTGCTCCAGTCTACTCATAAAATTTACAAATATATGGCTTCCATCCCACTTTCTTCCACAAATAACTCCATTTCCTCACATTTCTCACATATGTTTCTATGTTTACTCTGACTTCCTCCTGAGCTGCTTGCGATAGTGATTTGATACAATCTGTCGCATAGCGTGTCTGGATCCAATCGATGCAAGCACACAAGATGGGTTCAGCTACGGTGGTCGCACTTTGTTGGTCTGGCTGTTGATCGACATCACCTTGTAAGACATCACTAGCACGATGAGTCATAGCTCAGTGCGTCTGCAAGCGCAGAATGACGGACTTGATGACATTTCCAGTCTGCCGGCTGTGTGGGAGGTGGGGGAGGGGGGGGGGGGGGGAGGGGGGGGGATAACGCGATGCGCTCTATTGCATAGAATACACGGGCATTACTAGTGTCTTAGGTATCTGCTGGCTCCTTTGGACGTCGAGTCATGTGTGAGCATTTTTGAGCCGAAAAATAAATTCCGAACAAAGTAATTAAAACCGCTCAGATATTATACCATCGTCCGATACTGGTGCTGCAAATTTGTGTACAATCCTTAGATATCAATAGCGGTCCGAGGAACTTTTTCCGTAAGAGCAAAATGCTAAAAAAATTTTTTCGGATGAACTGGCCAGCCGGAAAATTTTCTGATGTCTCAAAATTTTAGCTTTCCTACAATTCCTAAATAACAAGAAGATTAGCGGCAGCCACTTCGCTTCTAAACGGATTTCTCTTACTGGCCTAATTCATTTTTTTTTAGATGTTCGAAAGTATTTCAGCTGAAAACAAATCATTTCCAGTTTACCATAGCTCACATAAGTCACTTTCAAAAAATTCGCGACCATTCTCGTGCAGCACACTTGTCTCCGCCCTCTCCTCTAGGAATAGATCAATCAATACAATAACCTCAAGCGTGAACTCCTCTCAGTATGGGGCTTCAGATCTCAAATTCTTGAAAAGTTAGGCTGCTACTTTGATGGCAATGGTAGCAGACAGGACAACAGTGGATAGAAAAAATTGATTTTACCAAAATTTCGTAGGCATTTTTGCTCAAAATACACTTATCGCCGCCCAGAAGAGCACAAGATAATGAAGACAGATTTCAAATCTTGCGCGGTGTCTTTGAAGTATACCGGAAAAGGCCGTTTCGATTGAAAACACCTCCCTGTCAGTGTCACCTATCCAAATATGAACTACATGCCAATGAATGAAAAACCATTTTGATCAAAAAAACTTTTTCTTAGTGTCACCTACTTCATGAACTCAGTGAACGGGACTAATAGTGGCAGACCCAGCGATAGGCACAGTGAGAGTGCACTTAGTCAGTTTTGAATGGTCTTGTCACACAAATGCTTGTCATTGACCTCACTCCATCACAAACGTTCTCTATATACAAAAGGTTGCTCTGATACTGCATTCCACATCAAGAAATTCCTGGCAAATCGTAAAAAACGTAGCTTTGTCTGAACACTCTAAGATTCTGGACTTCTATCAAAAGGTTTGGAGCTGTCAAAGATATGTTGGGCAACGTTTGAAAGTTACTTAAATGCGTTATAAAAATGTCCAAACTTGTTTTTACTTGTAAATAATCAAAATAATTCTTGAAAATTTTCAAAAATTCAAATTAGCCTTGTAAAAAAAATTTTTCGAGGGCGGTGAGGCGGCCACAAAATTTTGGAAAGCATCCCAAATGAATTTTCGGAGTGGCGTGACTGACGCCACTCACCTTCATCCAGTAAAAATTTTCTTCGCTCCCTCTCCCTCCCGAGCCGAATCTGGGTACGCCACCGCATGCCCTACACGGTTGAACCCCTACTCAAGAGACTCAAATACTCGACTTTTGAAACTTTTGGACTACCTCAGGTAAAACTCAAGGAATGTGCCAAGGAACTATTAGTCCCTTTCATATTTTCAATATCTCTTTTCTCTGTGGAGAAGTACCTTATATCTAGAAAGAAGCCATTGTCTCTTTTTCCCGAATTAATTCCGTACCTTGTAAGGTATTAGAAAAGACCATACGCGAAAAATTACTGGACTGGTTCGAAAAATTCAACCGTATAATTCATTCCAAATTATATTAGGCTGTCCGGAAAATAATGTCGCTTTTTATTTTAACATGCAAAATCGCGGCAGGGTCAGCACGAAAGTAAGTAAATGGGGTACCAACCGATAGATCAAAACATCTCTACAAAATGAAGCTCGAGCCTTTGCGCCAGCTTCGATCTGCGTGAAGTTTGGACTCAAATTTCACAAGGCACTAAAGGTCTGAAAAAACGAAAAAAATCGTATCTCTGTTCAGAAAAGTCCTGGGAACCCCTAACTTGCTCACGCATGGACTCACTACACGAGACACTCGTATGCACATTTTCGCGGGTTTTCCATGGCTGAAAATTGAGAAATGGAAATTCGGCATATTTTTGCCAAAGCAATCCTGAGCTTCTCTCACATGGGTGATTCTGTAGCATGAACCTTTAGGAGTATAACCATGAATTTTCAGCTTTAGACAAAGGCTAGTTTTCGAGAAAAATCAAATTGTTTGCAAAAAACCCGAAAAACGCCACATATTCGCACTTTTGACCTATTTTTATTTCTCGTTCTGTAGCCAAGGAAGAATACCACAAACTATACAAGTGAATGCCTACTGTAGAGAGCACATGCCTGTGCAAATTGGAGATCCATAAGGCATCTATGAACCGAGATACGATTTTTCGGATATCTAAAATTTTTTACATTTTGGATTCGAAAACTTCAGGTGGAGCACGATTTCCGCGTAGGCTTGTAAAATATCTTGTAGAGCTTGCTTGGCTCTATTAGATGATACCCCACTCGCTATTTTTTATGGTCATTCTGTCGCGGTAGGATGCCATGCGACATTATTTTCCGGACAACCTAATATTTAAAGCTTGAGCATTGCGGCATCGAAGGAGTTTCTTAGATTGGATCAGTTTTTATTTGCACGACAGGTACTTAATTGTCCGAGTTGAAAAGGCCATTCTGGTCGTTTCCCATGTCCGAGTGGGCTCATTAGGGAGAGGCATTGTCACCTCTTCTTTTTATCATTTCTACTGCAGAAATCCAGAATCTTGAAAACACATCCCAATGTTCAATGTATTGATGTACGGTAACGACATTAAAATGTATGGTTCACACAACAATGAAAATCGCAGCGTTGTTAGAGAGGCCCTAAATTCTATAGATGTCATGTTCCGGTAGTGCGCTGAATAGAACATTTATATCAATGTTGGAAAGAGTTCTATACTTCATATTGGCACTGAATGAGAAGTTTTTTAAAATGAACATTGCTGAAAGGCCTTGGTCAGTGAAACATCTACTAAAGATCTGGGGTCTTCATCACTAGTGATTTGAAACTTGACTCACAAATTATTGCCATTACTGCACGAGCATTTTCGACTTTATATACAATATTTCCTAACATTAAAACTACAGATGTGAAGATCTTATCAAAGTTTTAAAAAGCCCTCGTGATACTCGTGCTCGAATACGCAAGTAGGTGTGGTGCCCCTTGTTGAGGAAGCACAAAAGAAGCGAGTGTTCAGATGGTGTTTGTAGCCGTCATCGCCCCACTAGTCACTAGTGGGCAAATTCGAATTTGAATTTAAGCAGAACTTGTTTTTACTTGTAAATAATTGAAATAATTTTGCTCAGAAACAACAAATCCATCAGTCCCCATTTCATGCATTGTTGACACAGAAAAAATAGCATATAAAGACTAAGAAAAACACAGAAAACATGCTTCAGCTGCAACTGAGGGCTGAAGGTGCCGCGCTTTACCGCAACCGGCATGCTCAAATTTAAAAGTGGGATCAGGACGACTATTCTAAACTTTTGTTTCCTCGATACTTTCCTAATTAAGCCTGTCCCCGCTCGCTTCTCACATGCGAAGAGCGCCTTAATATAATAAAAATGGAGATTTTCTCATACCGTCGTACTGTTCATGGGAGAAAATGGGTTGAAACCTTTGAAATACTATGTGTTCAGACCTAACTATTAAAGAATTACCAGTTTTTCCATTCACACATTTTTGGCAAATGGTGGGCGTGAACAATTTCGCTTTTTGTTTGAACAACCGTACACAAAAAATGCTTCAAAAGCTACCTCGTGAATTTTTGGCTTGTAATGATAGTAAAATTTAAGCGCAGACTCAAAAAAACCAATTTGGATGAATTATCTCAGTTAGAAGCCGTCTATATTTATGACATCCGTCAGCTGGCAATGTGCAACACCACTCTGACTCAACTTCCCTATGTGTGGTCGCTGCTTGTGCTGCTGTGTATACGTCTTCCACTCAAAATGAGCGCACGGAGTTTATTTCTATATCAAGCTTTGTACATCATTATTTGTAGATTTAATGTTACTAACCTAATTCGCACTTTTGCTAATCGTAAAAGAGCCCGTTCCATCAACAAGGGGTATTTCTAACAGCTTTTCTCAGTGGAGTCTAGCCCCAAGCCCACACCACTTCTCCTTGAACAGTGTTGTGTATATGAGTCAAAAGATCTTGCTCTCTCTAAAATAAATCTTCACCGGGAATGAGTCAGCTAGCTTTTATACGCGGGCATGCTGACACCCAAAAATATCGGGGTCATCATAATTTTAGAGTAAGCAAGATTTAGATTTTATACTTCTATTTGATTATTTCCTGACTTCGCAGCCTCTTTCAGAGGACCCGCATTTCCAAATGGGTCCAGAACTCTTCTCCTCACCTTCTCTAAATTTCTATCAATCAATTCCCTACAATTGACTGGCTGGTTCCATCTCTGTTCAGAGTTTCTCTGTTTTTTTCTAAATTTATGGCACACCAGCGAGTGTGTTCAAATGAAATAAAATAAATTCCATAGATCATGCACTATGGAAATAAGTAGCTGTAAAGAAATATATTTGGATATTGGGCTAGATTAGGGAGTCAAAGTATGAAATCAATCAGTATTTATTTATTTTGTTTTTACTTATGTTGTTTTTATCCCACCATTTGCCAGAAATGGGTAGCTGTAAAAAGAAACGTTTTTAGATTATGGAAACTAGAGAGTCAAAGTCGCTGCTTATATCTTCGATGAAGCGCGCTATTATCGGAACTAAAACTTTCGCAGAACGAATTCCAATCTCCACTTTCCACTTTCTTTAAACATGGGCATTGATTGTATTCTTCAAGTGTTTTTGAGCCACACAGGCTTTGCAGATGGTCTTTATTGATCCAATCACGACTCAACGTTTCGACGTTTTTTCGTCTTCCTCGAAGGCCTGAAAATGGTTCAAAGTCATCCGTGGCTCCAAATCATCAAACACTTCCCGAGTCCTGCAATTTCCCGGACTTCTCTCGCTTTTCTACCGTAAAAATCGTTAGGACAAAAGATGAGCATACTGAGGACCACGCTGTTTATAGTAATCTGTACCGGAAATGATGGTCGTAGTGCAAGGATGATATAGACTATACCATAAGCGGATATCCAATGTGATTTACGGACCGCATAACGATATGAACGGAAGGAACTCGGATGTTATTGACAAACACTCATTCATACTGTTCATTTCTGTACTTTTTGCAGATATCCAGAAAGCCTACAATACTTTCTCAGCCGAGGTCTCCTTCTCACAAGTCAGGATCTTACACTTTATATCAAAGTCGTCTCCATCATGCGACTCGCTTCTGTGCTTTTTAAAGCTGAAGATAGTGTTCTACGTCTTTTATCTGCCGGATGTTCTTTAATGCGAGTACCTAGCGCTCTCCCTGTTCCCTCAATATAGATCGCATTGCAGTTAAGGCATTCTAGTTCATAAAACCACTTCCACTATTGCACAGTCACCTGCTTTACCGTGTGGGCAGACTACACAATCTTCTGTTATACAATATCAATTGTATAGTCTATTTCGAATCAGCTGTCTTTTGATACTATCGTTAGGGATGTTCACTAATACAATATCATCTTGCAGTTCTGCACGTAAAATGCATTTTGGAAACGCGCTGATATCATCCGAAACAAATGGAAGGCATTGAAGTTTATTATAGACATTGTTACCAGTCGCAGGTTGTCGAGTACGCGGTAAGGAGTGGTGACCATTACTACATGCAATTTGGGAAGCTAAATTTCGGACTTGCATCGTTATTCTTCTCCAGGGCACAACTGCACTGCCGTCTTAAACATATTCTCGATTACAGAGCGCTTCACCGATGTAGGATGGGCAGATTTGATATTCAAAAAGGATGTTTTTACAGCTTTCTTTGTGGTACCATTTGAACCCAATCATGCCGCTGGACAATTTTACTTGTACTTTGAGGGGCATCCATTCGCCGTGTGGTGTCTCTCGTGTGAGTTTCAGGTACTACGACTGCTGATTAAGGATTTCGAAGCACTTGTCCGTTTCAGGCTGTATAGAGTTAGTAATACAGTAGTCATCGATGTAACGGCAGTACATTAGCGACTTGCGGGCTAGTACCGGTTCCTCGAATTTTGCTCATTAAGCAGATAGCGAGTCCGGTGCTAGCTTCTGACCCACAGCTAACCGCGTATCTGGGAGTAGTAGGTCCCAGACCATCTAAAGATGTTGCACTTCAAACATTCGTGTGTAAGGGTCATTGTTCGCAATTCGCCGAGTCCAAAGGTATTGACGGTGTTAGCATGTCTATCCAACATTTCTGACAGCGCTTGCATGGCTTGTTCATGCACAATGGTGTAGAGCAAAGTCACGTCAAATGACTTGATCACGGTGTTCGAATCAATCTCAGCGCTCCGGAACTGTTCAAAGAATTCACGTGACTTGGATAGATGTGCTGGTACCTCAGATAGCAATTGGCTCACAATTTTGTTCAAGAACCACGAGATTCTATCAGGGGGCCGCCACAACTTATAATTGGTCTTATTTTGTAAGTGTCCTCTAAAATCGAGTTCATGTCTCGCAAAGAAAGCTTGTGCATTTTGATTAAACTGTAAAACACCGAACAGCTTGAACATTGAACTTTTAGCCGGTTTATAAATCTGTCGCAGAGCCCAGCAGATTTCGTGGTCCAAGCGTCATTCAACCTACTTGGGTACGGTATTCTTTCTCAGACTACTCGTAAGTTGTGGTGTCCGCAAGGTGAGCTGCTGCTATTCTGCGTCAGCTTTTGAAGCAGTACCACGAAGGCACCGCCGCCTTTATCGCTTACAGACATGCGTAGCTGTTCGAAACGAGTTTGTGAATCTCTTTCAATCCTTGCCGCTGCTCATGTGCCATTGCTGTTTTTGTATTGTATTTTCGCCCTATTAGTATCATGCCTTCCGCTGGCAAAGTTCTTGAAAGGATCGTCTGTAAAAAGCTCCTTGATTGGTTGAATAGAAACCACGTTCTTCCACCTGAGCAACACGGATTTCTTCCCGGATGCTCTACCACGACCTTGCTTACTGATTCCCTTTTTGACTGGACCACAGCTCTCAATAAGGTCAAGCTGTAGACGTAATCTACTTTGATCTATCTAAAGCATTTGGCAAGGTAGACCACAATAAACTCCTTTTTAAACTTGAAAAGTACGGCATCAGAGGGCCTCTTCTTTCTTGGCTAAAATCATATCTTAGCGAAAGAGGTATGACAGTCCGTGTGAGGACGGTGTACTCTGATCAGTACTGTTGTAGTAGTGGTGTCCCTCAGGGAGGCGTTCTTTCTCCTTTACTACTCCTGGTTTACGTTGCCAAGCTCCCTACTCTCTTAAAAACCCATCCTGATATCAAAGTACAAATGTTTGCTGATGATATCGAAGTATATTATCGCCATGACCCTAGTCAACAACATGCTGCTTTTGATGCACTATCATCTTCTATCCAGAGAATGATATCATGGTCTAAACGTTGGAATATCCCTGTAAGCCCTTCCAAGACTACAGTGATGCAGTTAGGTGAATCCTCTCTTCACACTTACAACTATGATGGTGTCGATCTTGAGTCCTCCAACCTCGTACGAGACCTTGGCGTGAGCATCTCAATGAGCATCTCAAGCATCTCAATCTCATCTCAGCACTCTCAATTTTTCCACCCATATCGACCTAATAGTCAAAAAGTCTACCTCAGCTCTTTTAACAATTTTCCGTAATATACATAGTAATAATCCAAAGATTTTTTGACCTTATACAAAAGCTACGTACTGCCACATCTTGAATACGCATCTCCGGTATGAAGCCCATTTTTGAAAAGAAATATTGAAAAACATGAAAAAGTTCAAAAAACTTTAACTAGGATCCTCTTTTACAGATGTTACCCCGATTCAAGTTATCCCCAGAATCTGCCATCGTATCAATCACGACTCAATTTTCTTCAGCTTCATGGTCTAAAGTACAGGCGCATCATAAAAAATCTGGTTTTGGGATTTCGCATATTGCGTTTGGAGACCAGACTCCGGGCCAGTAAGTACTGGGTGTTTAGACCATGTAGTCAACGAGTAGGTAAGTTTAATCTATATTATCGCAGATTAGGCACAAAGAAACTCTCAATCACTTTCAACTCATTTGTTTGCCGCACATCAAGATGGTCATCATCCCTACCAGATGAAATAATTTCAAGTCAAAATTCTACCATTTTTCGCAGAAGACTGCAAAATGTTGACGTACTTCAGATTCTATAAAGATCTGATTTTTAGATGACAGCCTCAAACCCGATGTCCCTCAGCCTTATAGTTGTTAATCAGTTGCTGCTATTTTTTTCATGGTTTGGCTTTTGCAGGAGCTTATCGTCGTTTTCCTGGCTAATGCATCGCTTCGGTTGGGATGTGGTGTGGTTCTGGCTGTTATTGCTGCATCCACTTCTTTTCCCCTTTTGAATGTTCCTGAGAGTGCCTTTGTTGATGCAGTGCTGTACCATGATTAGTTTTATCAGCTTGTCGTATATCAAGGAAACTTTATCTCCACTTCAGCGCCCCCAGCCTTACCTCGGATCGTTTCAAAAGTCATTAATATCAATTGCTTGTCTTCATGCATCTTCATGCTTTGTACTTCAGCCACATCTTGCCTTCTCCCAGGCTATTCTTTGCCGGGGCCAACTCAGCTAGCCTCCGCCCGTAGGCTCGCTAACACCGAATTTCAGGGTTGTCAGGTATCACTGAGACAGCAAGATGCTGAAGTCTAGTCTTTGACCAACCTTGCCTTCTGCTTTCTTATTCTTTACGGAGTGCTTATTAGCCGTTGATCCGGGGCCTTGTTTACCTCACATTTTATCCCGTTAGGCAATTATGTTCGTTCACTGTGTTATGTTTTCTGTTTATTCCACTTTTCGTTCTTTTTTATTTCTGGCACACCTATCGAGTGTATTGTAAAACAAAAATATTAGGTTGGCACATAAGTTTTGCAACTTTTCCCGTAAATTTTTTCTTATTTTATGTAGCAATCTCACTTTGTGGCATCATGTAGATTGTGAAGTAAGCTGCAAGTCTGCGCAAACCGTTTGATTTTTGATAACGTACTACAAAAAATCTAAGCATTTTTTGAAAACTGCTGAAAATCGAGGTTTCACGATTTTTTGGCAAACATGAAGCCCTCCGAAACCTGACTCAAACATATGAAAAAGCAATTATAGGCAGCATATAGCTGGAAGTTGGCACATTGGAATCAGTGAGAAAGAAATGAAATTTAAACGCAAACTAAGGTGAGGCGCCTTTGAGAATTTGAACAAGTCAAATGCGTCAAGTTTTGAAGGCATTTTGTCAATAACTAAGCTGCGAAAAGTAGGAATTCGCTATAACTTTGCACTATAGGGTAATCCTATGCGGTAAAAACGAATATCATATTCATTTGTCGCTAAAATAAAATTCATCTTTTGATCTCACGAACAAGGCCTTTTCATGCAAAATGGATCTCATTTTTGTGATCAGCATGTCAAATAAGCCCTATAGGCCAAGTTTGAGCAAAATCTGATGCATTCTAAATTTTTTCCCATTTACCGTAAACCTACCGTAGTCCTCACATAAGATGGTAAAATTCGGCAAAAATATGTGCGTTAGAAGCTTACATCATATTCCTTATATTGCCAAAAAATGAATGCGCTACGTTCAAATAGACACAAGTTATATAAAAAGTCATTACTTGAAGGCACCGTCCACCCAAATTCTCGACTTCCATATTTTTGTCGCTTCCGGGCCTTCTGAAGGCCCTGATTTCGAATATGAAGTCGAGAATCCCAAAAACCCCTATTTTGGAGAAAGCGGGACGGGTGGAAGTGCAGTTTGCAGGGCTGCGGCGCGGTTATCGCCCGGCGTATATCAGCGCCGCAGCCCCCAAAGCTGCAAAATGGGCGGAGTGACCACCTCTGGATCACGTATCACGTAACTCCCAGAGCGGATTTCTCGCTCCGGAAACAATCTGTTGCGGAGAAACTTGGGGCTTGGCCTAGTGTGGGGGCCCACATTAGCATGCCATTGAATCTCGTGAACCCTCACTTTGGGTGGACGGTCCCTTTAAGTGCCAACCTAATAAAAATAAAACTAGTGAACATCCCTAACGATAGTATCAAAAGACAGCTGATTCGAAATAGACTATACGACCGATATTGTATAACAGAAGATTGTGTAGTCTGCCCGCACGGTGAAACAGATGACTGTGCAATAGTGGGAGTGGTTTATGGAATAGAATGCCTTAACTGCAATGCGATCTACATTTAGGGAACAGGGAGAGCGGTTGGTACTCGCATTAAAGAACATCTGGCAGATAAAAGACGTAAAACACTATCTTCAGCCTTAGACAAGCACAGAAGCAAGTCGCATAATGGAGATAACTTTGATATAAAGTGTAAGATCTTGACTTGTGCTTGTAAATACCATATCAACCATTTGCTGCCTCGACGTGAGAAGGTGGTGTATCAAGTTTTCGTCGAAAGAGCCCACTTTATGAGTAAGCCTAGCTAGATCAGACCACTCTGTGATGATCTATCACAGTATGCTGCTTATTTTTCTAAGGCCTAAGGCATACTTCACGTGATTTTAGTTTCTGCGCGATCCATCACTGCAACGTTTCTTCATAACATGTCGTAAGTGCGTAAACCAGACGTCACTCGCTTGCGGCAACTTACAAAGCCGCTCGCCTATGTTTTTAAAACCAGCGCACGGCTAACCTGAAGACATCTGGCAAATTGCCAAGTCGCTGGGATGTAGCGTTTTGACGGAATTGTGGGAGGTATGCCTTAGGTTTAATGCTGATTAAAGTCGCCAAGCAACAAAAACGGCCAGTATCACTCAAAAGGCGGTGTCTGCTTTGACGAGCTAAATCAGAAAAGATACGCTGTTGTGCCAACTTTGTAGGGTTCGCCCTGGTATTTTGCCCGCCGTTCGTCTGCTGCTTAAAGGCATCATGCAGAGCACTCAAGAGTAGTGAGGTTTTAGCGGTACAATAGTGGAACTCTTTCGAAGCAAATACCCAAGTCCGACCGAAAGAGATATATTCTACAGCGAGTAAATCGCTCTAGATGAAGAAGGAGGGACTGACCGAAACTGCCGGTTAGAATTACAAACAAGCGCCTGCGGTCAAAAGGGTCGGATTTTATGTATATCACTCAAAGCCAAGCGTAAGGGGCGTTGCGCAGGCGAGACACAATGCAGAGGATGGGTCCGGATATGGGCAGGACACTCCTCCTGGGAGTGGGTTTACTATGTTTGTAGAGGTCTCGTTTGGAGTTGCAGAACTGCACAATCTATGACTAGATTATTGCAGAATTTCGGAGCCCACAAGTTTTCTTGGTGACTCAGCGCAGCCCCTTTTGTCCAAGCGCGCTTCCAACAAAAAAGTTTGAGCAAACTGTCTCCGCAATCTGCATTAGGATTTTCTGATTGGCTTTCTATCACATACTTACGTTTAGCTGTAGAGCATTATCTAATTGTTGTTAATGGTGATAAGTGATTTCTTCACAACAATTCGTTATTTCAAGCCATTCTTACCTTTTCAATTTCAGCTTGCTTCTCTGCTTGTTTCAATGATGTGTCTTTTTCTTTTTCCTCCTCCGCCTCTCCACATTTATTCGTTGTTGTGCTTGTTCGTTGAACTCAATTCTGAATGATTTCACTTACATTTTATCCAGCTTGCCTTTGCTAGTAGTCTGTTACTTATCTTTTTTGTATCTTTTTATTACAGTTATTCGATTACGCTCACATTGGAGTTGCTTTTTGGTTACTACTGATTCACCAACTGATATGCTTTCAACAATGTTTAGAAATCGAAGCATTTTGATTCCTAATGGTTGCTTAACCCGATGGGTCATTTCCAACCGTGGAGTTCCGAAGTGATCTGAAAACTATTACGTTCGGAAAGCTTTATCCCGCTTTTTGCGCCTTTGAGGTTGGTGCCATATTTCAATAGAATGCCAAAGGGCTGATAAGGTTATGGTGTAGAGGAAGTCTTTTAGTTTGGAAGATGCCAATAAACTTGCAGAAATCGCTTCGTAGCGAAGCTTATGTTGTTTTGAACTCAACTTGTGAAAATGCGATTTTTAATTGCATTCTCTAAGCTCAAACTTGAAGGTAAAGCAGTTGAGCTAGTCATTGCATTTGCCAAGGCTAAATTTCTTTGAGGTTGGCGCAAGTTTGCGTTGAATGTTTTGCAATGTTCTAAAGGTATTTCTGACATATAGACGAGCATTTTAGAGGCTCTTTTAAGGCCGTGGGCATACCTAACGCGAATTGAGTCGCCATGCGATCTAACAGTTTGTCAAATGTCTTCAAATTTAATACTAGTAGACTCCAAATGAGCAGCATATATGACATTCGTAGGTTAATAAAATGTCCTTCCGTACATTCAGAAACGCCTTAGGATGACTTATGTACAACTGGAGTATTGACAAATCGGTCGCGCTGAAATCGCGTGAGGTATTCCCAGGGAAAGCAAATCGCAAATATAGCTGCATAAAATTTCCAGCAAGCCTTGAAGTGTCACTTACTTACTTAGCCCCAATAGAAGTCACCTAAAGCTTGATACCAAAAATCTCAGCAAGCTACCCCACAAACTGCCGCACCCGCCGAGAGAGGGCGCGTGACTCTGCTTTCGTTGCTTATAATTTGAAGGAGCAATCTCTTTTTGGCCCGAATTGAGTTTACAACAGAGAATGGACCAATCCCAGCGACAAGAAGCAACACTGCCATAAATCTCTTCAAACAAGCATTGCAAGCATGACCCTGAACAATCGGTTACTTTAAGAGGGTGATGAACTGAGACTATTGTGGTCCTGCTGATGTTGTACGCTATAACCTTGCTAAGATGTGGTTGTACTGTCAAAGCGGAGTAGTACGTTTCTTTGTCTAAAGACCGTTCTTCAAAATTCTAAAACTAGACAGACTTGGACTATGTGAGTTGCCATCTCGCCCACGATGCCTTCAAACCACATCCAAGACAGGCGGCTCCCACCTGTCTTGGATGGGTTTGGAAAAGGGCTAGACTGCGCACCGATGTTCCTGTTCAATTTTTGAACTCTTGAGATCTTGCTCTATCAACCACCAATTTTTCATTTCATCGGCGTCTATTCAAGAATAAGAGAGCCCAATAAATACTTGCTAAAAAGGCCTTAATGAGCTTTATTGATTGCTCTGAGATTATTTCGCGAGATAAAAGCACAAGAACTATGCTGAACGCAGTGGGTGGTGGCAAGGTTGGATCTGGAGGAAGTTGTGCTCGTTCAAATTCAAGGATGCGAAAAAAAAAACTTTCCGAATGACCTAATATCATTCGAAGTTCAGTTTACAAAACCTTGTTTTGAACAACGCAGAACCCAGAGCAGCATTTGAGACAGCTTTTCAACTCTTACTTGGAATGAGCATGTCTTGGACATTTGACAGCTTTTCAGCTCTACCTTGGGATGTGCTTTGCGAAACAACTATAGCGTATCTGCACCTAAATCAACATGATGACCAAGCAACTTTTTAGTTGCTGCATTTTGGAACCAAGGCCTTTCAAGAGGTCAACATTTTTCTGTACATCACGCATACTGTCGCTACAGTATGCCTCAGTAGGTCTAAGGCCCCGGTCAGACTTCACGCGACTTAATCGTCGCGACCAAATCGCCAAGATTTCCATTCATTTTCATTTCACATTCAAAAATTTCGGTCTGGAAAAGTATCACAACCGAATGCAAGTTGATCTGCATGGAATGATGTTGTAACAGTTGTCTCCTCGCGATTCAGTCGCGACGATCAAATCGCGTGAAGTCTGCCCGGGGCCTAAGAGGGCTGACCAAAAAGTGGAGGTTACTTCTAGATCCGGCCCAAAAGAAAACCCTTGGAATGAGTTCTTCCTGGGATAGTAGTCATCGGTATGATACTGAATGTTTGTTTGCCTGTATGTCTGTGTGTACGTATGTTTCGAATAGAAAAAATCCATTTCTAGGCCGACCCGACTCAAACCTGGCACACGTACAATTTTTGGGCGGGGCGAGTCTCATAGACCACTTCTCTCCATTGATACATTGACACTAGAACGATCGTTTCTATTCGCGGCTTCTCTCTATTCGTCATTTACTTCAACAGGACAAGCGTATGACACACTGTGTGATGCAATGACTACCGTGTATGACCACATGACATCCACATACCACACGCAAAATACCGATCTCACACGGAAAAGCTTAAGGAATGAGTGGATTACGATTCATTCGTTAAGACGGGCATTGTGCGGTATGTTTCAATGCCATGTTATGCGGGAATGAGCATGGCCTACAGATAGATAGAAGAACCAGTGTGAGCCTCTGCGAAGCAGAAGTGACGCACTGGTAACGAATAACAGGCTTACTCGCCGCCAACACTTTATTGTGAAGTTATGGTAATTTGTAGCGTTTAGGTAAGCATCATTCCCGCTTTTCAAAGCATAAATATGCCAAAAATTCATGAAAACTTTTCAAAAGCGATATTCGTGATTCGCGCATCAGATAATATCCTAAACAAAGTTTCAATCAGATCTACGGTTTTGATGTCTTACCGTATACCTTCCGAAACCATATAAGAAATTTGCGTGCGGAAAAGGCGTGGTACTCGTGATCAGCATGTCGAAGAACCCCTGCGCGAAGTTTCGAATTCTGAGATCCTGATCCCATACCATAATCTTAACCTACCATAGGCGTTTTCATAAGGAACGACTATCGTATTCGTGATCAGCATATCAATTAACCCCCTACGCAAAGTTTTGGCGAATTCTGAGATTTGGACCCCATATCGTATACCTAACGTAAACGCTCAAAAAAGCCCCACTATGCAAGATGATATCATTTTCGTGATCAGCGTGTCGAATAATCCCCTTAAACGAATTTTTGATGAAATCCGTGGTTTTCGTTTTTTTAGGGATCAAGTGGAATAGTACTGATATTGTTGTTACTGAGCGATCTTTTATACTAATATACCCTAATTTCCCGCGTACAAGGCGCGGGGAATTTTTTTCGAAATCGACCACCCAAACAAGTTAAAGGACTTCACGACCAAAGAACCCTATGCAGTGCTGCGTATTGCCTGAGAGAATCGTGCGGCAAAAAGATCACTTTTCGAAATACATCGCTGAGCGACTCATTTGAAAAATCGAAAAGAGTGCGCCTTGTACGCATGAAATTAGGGTAATAGTTTATTCAACTTTGTGTTTAGGCAGCGTGGAGAAATGGTGAAAAATGAGATTTCTTGCCAAGTTCCTTTGCAAGTAACATCTGCTAAAATGTTGCCAATTCAAGGCCACAAATTAGGTTTTGGCCATACTTTACACGTGTTACTCGTGTTACCAGTGTTACCTGTGTTACTTGTGTTACTCGTGTTGCCGATGTTACTCGTGTTACTCGTGTTACCCGTGTTACTAGTGTTATATGTGTTACTAATGTTACTCGTGCTATAGTTACCGCTTTTATTGCCGTTGAGTAAGAAAATGATCACAAACGCAGTCTCATTCTAGAACGCAGTCTCGTTGACTGGTGAGTAACGCGAATAACACTAGTAATACGGGTAACGTATGGCCAAAGCCTAATTTATCTGCATCGTTTCTTGATTGCTTTTGAACTCAAAATCAAGGAAACCGAGCATAGCAACTTGCAAAATCTGTCAATAACAGTGATGATCACCTATAAACAATGATAGTGAGCAGCGACGAAATGACTTCAAAGGCAGCGTCCAGGCAAATCTGGACCTGTGAAAATCTTACTTGGAGAGTAATCCTGGGGCCCTAACTAAGACACTGCCCAAGCGGCAGCTCAAATGGTGAACTCATAGTTGGGATATTCGCCTCCAAACTGGACTCCGGGGGTCGTACTCGCATGGAATCATGGCTCGACACATTAGTTTCGCGCGTAGAGCCACGAGTGTCGCGCCATGAATCCATGCAAATACTATTCCGGGGTCAGTTTGGAGGCGAATATCTTGACTGTGTTCACCATTTGAGCTGCCGCTTGGGCAGTGTCTTAATTAGGGCCCCAAAATTATTTTCCATCAGAATCACGTATGTCCAGATTTGCCTGCACGTTGCCTTCAAACTGACAGCTGAGGGTGTTGCGCTTTATCGCAAGCGGAATTTAGTCCAAGTTCTGGTATTTATCCATCAGGTGTCTACTAAAGTGAGGACGACTATGAGTCTTTGCTCGCGACGAGCCACCTGTTAATCGCGGACGCTTGAACACACGAGCGCATTTTGTGCCTATCAAATTCGGATCTAAACGAATTTGTTCTGCACAAGATTGGGTCCACAGCAAATACCACTATTAAGGTGTATGTGATACTTCAACCTATAATAAAGTACTAGAAACTCTCCTTGTCGGTAAATCAGATTCATGGTAGAACCTCACCCACTACATACCAATTATTGATTGCTAAGAATTGCAGTACCTAAAAACGTGGTTTTCTACGATTCCCGCAATAGACCCAAAAACGAACCTTCCGAAACGCAGAGTCTTGAATGCAGGATGTCGTTCATCAAGACATCGGGAAAAACATACAGTTATATGCCGGTATGGATAACTGCCTAATAACCGAATCACTATAACCATTGCTCGTGTATACTGCTCGTATTACTGGAATTATGTACTTGTGAGGTGATTGCAATCTAACTGCAACTATTCCAACTAGTGCAATGTAGGACCATTTCGAATTTTACGAGTAGGGGTTTGGGTTTGTCTGAGCTTGTGAGCACATTTTGCGAAGGAGCCTTGAGGAGGAGGAGCTTTGGACGTAATTTCCAATGCGAAAATCGTGAAACTCTTTTTATCTATCACAGTAAGCAAGATTGAAAGAAAAGCTTTTTTTGGTACAGTACGCTATTTCTCCTGCACTTTCCACAGATCCCGCCTAGTTTTGAGCATCCAATTTTTTTAGCAACGAGATAACAATCACAAAAATGCTGTCCCTAATACGGTAGTGCTCTTCCTCCATAGTTTTTGAAAAATTCAAAGTGGCCTACACTCGCATTGGCTCATTTGGGAAATTACGGCAGCTGCTTGGGATTTTTTTCTCTGCTTTCAATCTTTTGCTTGGAATTTTTGAGCCCAAGGAGTTGCCGTAACTGGGCATCATTGACGTTTGTGGCATTGTTCTCACTGTCTCATTATCACAACACCTACAAAATAAAGATTTCTTTATGTGGAGGATCTCGTAACAGTCTCGAAATTTATTTCTCCAACTATTATAAATTACATTCTGCCAGTTGGTGTACTTGTTGGCTTCACTCTTTAATGTACATCCACGTATAGAAGCACATTGCGAAAAAAACCTCCAAATGTCTATAAAATTTTGAAAAATTTTAGGTACTAGCGTACCACTTTCAGCCCAACCTTCTCAAAAGAGCTGCATAAGCATTCGTAAAATTTCACGAATATTCATGTGACAAAGGTACGGCCTTCTCGATCATTGCTACTGCATAACTAATAGAAATATCTCGGTGCGAACACAATATTTGATGGACCAGATCCAGCATCTGGACCCACAAGACATCGGTTTAGTACTACACAAGCCTCAAGAAAGGGCTAACATACCTCTTCAACATGACAACTGCTGAGTTTGACCTTTTGGCTATGTGAGAACTAAGACAATGCTAAATGTCAATTTTCATCTTCCGAAATTCTAAGCATTTATATTTCATGTACATGTCGAAATATCAGGTTGGCAAAATAGATAACTTTCGGTCAATTCTGATAGTTTGTAGAAATTCTGCTAGCAAATTCGAGTATGAATGTTTGATATCATTGGAAAGGTGAGTCAAGGGAACTCAGATGATCAACATTGTTTAACAACAATGATTTCTTGATGACATGGTTAAGGAAGGTGAAAATCCCAGATTTCCACCAAATTTTCCAGTTCAAGCAAGGAAAAACGGATTGAAATTGAAGGTATGATCGTCTCCACAATTCGTGTAGAGGTGTATTGCAGACTTTGCCTGATAACACAGGTAAACTTGCTAAACCTCCACGTCAAAGCATTGTTTTGTGTACTATCTCGCTATCAAAAACCGCCACGCTTTGAGTTGGCAAAACACCGCCTCTACACGAATCGTGGAGCCGATGATACAATTAAAGGCAACTACACATATGATTCTAATTTATCGCTTAGATCACCACAGACAGTTGAACTCGAGCGATCTGGACTGGCCAAAATCTACTTCTGCTTATAAATGTTACAAAATTCTGACACTTCTGAGTGCTGTTGCATTACAAAATTAACCAAAGCTGTTTGTATCAAATTATCAAATCTTATCATCTTCTCATCTGCAGGAGGTCACAAAAGCGATTTTTTGGAATACTAGCTGGTAGAGGCATGATTTTCATTTAAAGGTTTCGGAAAATTTTGGAGATTTGCTATGTCAGGGTAGAAGCTGAAACTGTCTTCCCTTAAAATATCGTGGCCGAAGCTAAACATTTATTTATTTATTTACTTATTTATTTATTTATTTATTGATCAAAGCAAAAATACGTGAGTGGTAAGAGTTTTACAATGTTACATAACCGGAGGAATAGAAGGTGCAATCGAACATATATGAACGAAAATGACATCATCAAAAAATAGGCATAACTTTTCTTACAACACAAGACAATGAAGCAAATGAATACACGATTAGGAAGTAGGACGATTTGTAGTAAGAGATTGAGCTAAAGTTTTTTGAAAAGCATCTTCTGTTAGTAGCTTGTTGAAATCAAATTATTCTTGCAGGAAAAAAAATTGAATCTCAGAAGCGATCTTGCTTTGGGAGCTCTTACTTTCAGCAAATCTCCTCTAGTTTTGGGGGTATAAACTTCAAGAATTTATAAAAATCAGCTCTGCATTTTCCTTTTAGCATCTTTATGGCCGAATAATCAAATTTTCTCCTTCTGAAAGCTAAACTAGGAAGAGATAACAGTTTGTTGCTCTCATCATTACTATTTAGTTAGGACCTAAGGGTCTCAGAATTAACTTTCTGGTAAAGTGTTTTGGGCTCTTTCGGCAGCAGCAATGTCTCGAAGCTTGTATGGAGAAGTATCCGTCGTCACATCCGACAATAAGTCGAATCTTGTAGGCATTGATCAGAACTTTGGGGTTTTGGTTCTGAGGGCCTTAAATAGGTTTGTTTGGGAGAGTGCTTTAGAAACAGTGCTGTTGTAGTGGGATGCAAACTGAAGCCTTCCGAAAAATGTAAAACCTAGATCTTTTACTTCCGTAATCTGAGTCAAGTTGTTTCCATTCAAAGTATAAGACGACGCAACATTTCCGACCCCAAAGACATCACATGGGTTTTTTTGGAGGGGGGGGGGGGGGAGGGGGGGGGGGTTAGAAGCAACTCAAACTCAATTGATCACTGACCACTATCGCTTTAAGGCAGGAGTGTAATAGCTTCACATCGTTTCGATCATGAATGTCTTAAACAACTTGATATCATCTGCACACATTACGCTTCAGTACCTTGATGTGATTCAATGATACCAGGCAGGTCAAAAGTGTAAAGAAGAATTGATATAGTGTATGGAACTCTACTTGTGGTACACTACCAGAGATGGCACGAGTTTTTGAATATTCACTGACGACACGAATTTGAAAGTACGATTACTCAAAAAGTTCTCTATCCATTTGCACGTCATATCCTCCACTATATTCTAAGGACCGTATGCATTAACATCTCCACTGGGAAGGGATTGCAGTTTAGAAAGAAAGCTTCATATCCTGAAGCTCCAGGTATTAGGTTTCACACTTTATACCTATCCTTAAGTATTCCTACTTCCTTCACTATGAATATATGGAACGAAAGCGAGAAGCTGTACAAGCCGCATTTTCCAGCTTTTTGTATGATCCCCTGATGATCCCGCGGGGGACGATCGCCTATTCTTCAAAGTTAATGAAAACATTGCGAAGTTGTACTGATCAACTAACCCAATAGTGCTAAGCATATTGCTGCTGAAAACAAATGAGTTTCAGGAATATCGAAATTTTCGATAACCTCAACTTTCGACCTGTGGTCCATCTAAAATTTCATGGCTTTAAAACATCATTTGTTCTTATCAGCGACATGCTTAGCACTGTTGGATTAGATGATCAGTACAACCTTTGAATGTTTTCATTGATACTGAAGAAAGAAAATTAACTTCAAAGAATAGAAGGTCGTCCCGGGGGGATCATCAGAGGATCATACAAAAAGCTGGAAAAGGCGGCTTGTACAGCTTCTCGCTTTTGTTCAATATGTTCATAGTGAAGGATGGTGGGAATACTTACTGACAGGTAGAAGCGTGAAATCCACATATCTGGAGCTTTGGGATATGAAGCTTTCTTTTGAGCTGCGATCCCCTTCTCGGCGAGAACGTTAATGCATGCGGTCCTAAGTTTAGATCACAGCTTAGTAATCAAAACTTTATCATCTGCTTTGGAAGAGTCTACTAAGATTGCGTCTATTTGATAGCTTTTATAGCTTGTAGTAGTACGGTCATTCATGGCTGTAAGAACCGCTGTTTCGACAGATCTATCTTTACAAAAACCATGTTGACGTGGGAATCAAGGGAATGCTTTCCAAATATAAAATAACCTGCTCTTTAGATATTTTCTTATATGTTCAAACAAAAATAGACTATACTATGGGCCGATAATTTCTTGGATCGTTGTAGGGTGGTTTCTTAGGAGTAGAGGTCGCAAGAGAGTGCTTCCACTATCAAGAACTTCACTTTCCATGTACGAAAGATTGAATAAAAACTCTAGAGGAAAGCCAATTTCAGGGAGTACCTCTTTAAAAACAGGGGTATGCCATCAGGGGTTTCAAAGAATTGCAACTTTGTATCTTGTAAACCTGACTAATTTTCCCATTTTTAGGTAGATGGGAGTTGGGTAAGAAGTTGCAGATGAATCTTTGTTATACAGACTTTTTGATTCATCAGCTATGGGATTAGCCTTAACTATGTCGTGTAACAGAGCTTTTTCAATGCTATATGCTAGTGGCGAGACGTATTTGTCTATAGTAGACGTCATCCGTCTAGTCACCTTGTTGCGATGTGTGTTACTGCACACAGAAAGTAATCTTGGATGAGCCGCTGGGTCCCGCCGTACCGTGCTTACACCAAGTGCACAGTATGGCTAAAATTTGACGCATTACTGCTTATTTTCCGTTTTAATGTTTTTTGCTCTTAGCTTTACGCATGGTTTAGTTCTCGATTATATGTCGCCCTTATACGCCATGCATGCCGTTCCAGATTGAGTATCCCAAAATTTATCACTTTTACTTTTAGGAGGAGGCAGAAGATCGGCAAAGTTGCAAGACTTTAAAGTAGGTCTGCTTCAAAGAAGAAAGAGGAGGGTATCTGTTAGGCAGTACGAGTTTCAACTTTCTTCGGTCTAAAAAAGCTTCTTAAAATAAACTCAGCATAAAAATCCCAATTTTTAATATCAATGAAGTTGAAACTAAAACTGCTCAAAAGATAAGATCCGCAAGATTTAAATCTTTTTACGTTATATTGGCTAAACTGTTTGGTGATATGCTGCAGTCTGGGCAAGTATATTAGGTTCCCATCTTTTGGCTTCCTTAGCATCTCTATGCTGGTATGGTTCAACTCGACCCAATTTTTCAAAAAACACTTTGCATTGATCGAGACCTTCTACTCTTTACTTTCAAGCTTTCTGCTGATATGTTGCAGCCTGGTCAGGCAATGTCTTTGTATAGGTTTACATACTTGTTTCAAGAATGGTATTGAAGTTAGATTCGCTTGCTGCTCAAAGACTATTCATGAGTTTCGAGACTTTTTGTTCATTGCTTTCTATGGTTTTTACTGAGATGCTGAAGTCAACCCTGGTCAGTCTCTGCCTTATCCTTTAGTTCAAATCTGAGATAAATTTTGTTTTAGAGGTTGATCCACTTACTACTCAGGAGCGGAATAAACTTTGAAACGTTTTACTCCATGCTATCTAAAAATTTTACTGAGGGTTGGTTTCTGCACAGGTAAGCGTCAGCATTACTAATTGAAACATTGATAATCTAATAAACATCATTCAGCTTGACCAGACCGTCGTTAAAGAGCGCTTTATGAAATTTGAGGCCTCCTATTCCTTGCTCTTGACAGTATTTGTCGAGATGTTGCAATCAGATTAGGTAAATCCAATGCTCACCTAGTACCGATAGACTTAAGCGAAGCCAGAGAGTGTTAGGTCTTTCCTACGGTCGTCCAAGTATGCTGCGCGAGACTTGAGGCATTCCCAATCAAGTCTTGTGGATGTTAGCTATACTCCTCTCGTTGATTACAATGAAAGCATATGATATGGGTCGATCCATATGTCGCATGTGAAAATCCAGCTCTTGAGAGAAGATCATCGTCAGTATATCTTTTGTTTATCTTGATTTATAGTTGATTGTTGTCTGTTATTCTTTATTGTTGCTTTGTGATCATTGTTGTGATAAGGAAATAAAGAGTGAGTATTTTTACTGTGCTAAACGTTGTGTTTCATGACCAGCGAAAATGGAATGTGTATAACAAAATCAACAGCAAATTTTCGACAACATAGCATGATTCTATCTATTTTTGGATGGTGAGATGGACCATTTATATGACTGGCGACTTGACCTAATGCTTGACTTTTTGCCTTTCGTTTAAGAGCTGAAATTTTTTCCACAATTGTTGAGAAAGGTATTACATTCAGTATGTTATTATTCATATTGCAAGTAATCAAGTACCTTCCATTTGCAATGGGCGTTCAAGAGCTTTATTTTCAGTGCATTGAGTGCCATCTTAGGTATTAGCAGTTTAAGCATGCTATTAAGTAAATGCAGTTTTTACTGTCATCACAGTAACTAAAATCAAAAAATGACTTAGCGCCTTGCCTATCACCATACCTCAGAACCTCTCCGCGTATGAAAAGTGCTAGCCCCATCTTTCACAGAACAAAAAACTTGCATGAGGACTGAAGAATATAACACATATCTGTCATCGTGTAAAAGTGAATTATAGGTGGACTTTTCCTATCCAAACATGAACTTTTCTAACGAAGGATTAAGTCTCGTAGGATCGGCTTCATAAGACTAGAAAGAGACAGCATTGAGTATAAAGGATAAAGGATAAATGATTCGGAGTCTTCAATAGCCTCTGCGGGCATGCTGCGAACATACTCTACTTCGTGGTCGAAGAGGCAGGTGAATGCGTGCAGGCCTTTCTACGATGACTTGCGGGAGCCAGCCGATCACCAAGTCAGTGCTTTTATACTCCCAGATTATTCTGGTAAAAATTTAACGGCCCCGGGGGGGGGGGGGAGGGGAGTAGAGGGCTTGGTTGGTCCAGGGGCGGGGATACCTGGGTCCGATCTGGTCATAGTGGCCCCTCATATCACTACGCCACCCGTTCCCAGTAAGGAGTATTTGAGATGGAAATCGACCACAACAGGGAAAGATCGAGTTTGGAAGAATGCGACTCTGCTCAGCTTGCTCTGACCGAAGTCCAGCAAGTGTCGTATCGTCCGGTAGGTCTGTAAACCAAAAGTGGGTACTAATTCAAAACATTATTATATTCTTTTATTCACAACATTGAGTGAATTTTAGCTTGTAAACATGTTGCTGACTATCGTCAGGATGAAGCCGAAATTAATCCTTTCCTGCTACTATTTCACCTATTACTGCTACTTAACCCAGGGCCCGACAAGTTCCCATTCCTACTATATCTCCTCGAATACCTTACCTCTACCTTTACAATCCTCCCCCTCCCACTATTCAGACTTTACGGCTCTGCAAAAGCCTATAATTCGAGGTACACTATCTGCTACACGAATTGGACGAGATGTAATTCCTCGCTCCGAACCATTGTAAAGTTGTACTGAGTGAGAACGGAAGAGATTTTCGCTGTTGCAACTCGACAATGACAAGGCTGAAATTCATAATTTTAATAAAAGAATTGACTTACAAAGTTTTTTTCCAAAACTCTATACTTACACTACTAAACGATTTCATTCTGAAGATCGCTATGTAATAGATGAAACCTTTTGTTTTACACCACCGGAAATGAATGTCGGTACTGTTCAAATCTGTGCAAGGCGCACACTCCCATTGAAAGTAAAGCAAAAACCATCTCAGTCAACTACAGACGCGTGCTTACACATTCTATACTCCGCCATGTAAGGACATTTTTTGAGAAGATGAAGGATGAAAGGAACATCGGCATCATCTTTGCTAGACCGAGAGAATCAACATCAATTGCGAGCAGTGTTTTGGAAAGGACAATAGCAAAAATTGGACAAGGGCGTGATACGGAGCCGTCGGTCGTCAAAAGAGCATCAGCCCTCAGCCAAAAGCAGAGGCGTGCCGTAGGGCTGAAAAAATATGGTGCAGAGTGGGGGCAAAAGATCAGAGCGCCATCCACGAAAAACTACAAATGAAGAGAACATCACAGTGACGGAACTTTATTCCCAGTTGCCAGATCTCGACAACTTCCGTCTGTCACGGATCACATTATATCGTCTGGTCCAAGCCCTCAGATTTTCTCAAAATTATATGACACGTAAAAGTGTATTTTTGAAAAGCCCGATCTCGTGAAGAAGCATGAAAAATACCTGCAGGCCTAGACCAGAGAACGAGGGGATGGGCTCATATACCTTGATGAGACCTAGATATTTGCAGGTATGGTCAGAAAAAGAGGGTGGAACGATTCCACGATACTCAGGTTTGCCCCCGCAACAGTCGCTCTAAAGGAGAAACGACAGGTACCTGGCTATTGTGATAAGGGACAGCGGGCTATTGTGATCGGGGCTATAGGAGAAGCTGGTGTTATTTCACACTGCACCAGAAGCCAGAATATTGATGAGTGCGTAGAGCATGTGACGGCGGTTACCACAAGATGAATCATACTGTTTTTGAACAGTGGTTGAGAGATTCACTGCCGCACATCTCAGATGGGCCTCTAGAGCCCGTATAAGCCTTATCATGGATAATCTCTTACTACACCAGGCACCTTGAGCGGATCCCAATAAAAAGTCCGAAGAAACTGAGATTAAAGGATATCTTGAAGCAAAAGGAGTGGTGGCGTCGGATAGCAGACCAAGGCGGTTTATTTGTACAGGTGAATCCTGGAAGGATCGCTGTTTGACAGTTATAATGCACTTTGTTTAGCTGAAAAACTTTGTGGATGCAAACGGCTTAGACGCTTTGCGCAAGTATGCTTGTGAGCACATTTGAGCGAGTTTGGCGTGAATGTGATCAGACTCCCGTCATTCCACCGCATTTTCAATCCAATCGAGTTGTGTTGGAGTCGACTAAATTCGCATCACAACAAATACGGTAAAACCGTAGATAGGATTGAAGCGGTAACAACGCAGTGATTCTTTTTATTAGTAGAAATTTCCAACTACCCTGCCTTCAGGTCAGGAACAGAGCTGTAATGGTTGGAGAGAGTGCCGTTCAACCTTGACACAAAAGTGGTTCCAACATGTTCGCATGCTAGAAGAAAAGGCTTCGACCTCGCAGAAAGCAAATCGCCAGAGGACATGATAAGTTCTATCGGATCAAAAAGCAATTCGCCAGGGGACATGATAAGCTCCATTGCATCTCTTCTCAAGTACTTTACTTCCAATTCGGATTTTTTAGATGAGCTTCGATGCGCGTTGGTTCTGACACGCATTGTGAAGAATTTCCCTGCATACCTAACTAAACCTTTTCGGTTTCCAATTCCCATGTCGAGCTATGAGAAACCCTTTTACCGTTCATAAAATAAACATTATTATAAAACTGTAGCCAGCAACACGTATTGGCAAGTCAGAGCTGCAACAAAAAAAAAATCAAAAGGTAAACGGTAGAGCAGCTAAATGTGGTAAAAGGTTGCAAAGAAACAAAAGAAATTTAAAAATAGACTGATTTAATCTTATGGAGCGAACTTCAGCAGCACGAGAATAAACCTAAATATACTTAGGTCAAAGATGCCAGAGAAAGCCAAAGATACTCACCTAAATCGGCAACCATATCTTTACAAACAGGATGCTTACCTATGGGACATTTGTGCTGCGACAGACACCTAAAGCACGATGAACAATGACAAAAATACAAGGGTGTCAATCACCTAACTGAAAAAGCAACATATAGACTAAAACGCAGGAGAACGTCAACAAAAATACACATCGGTGTGACCAGACGCCTCACCACCGCGAAAAACTATGCACAACCTCCGCAACATTGCTCAAACAAATGCGTGTGACACCTGAAGCTTGCAATCGAAGCTTTCAGCAAGAGCAAACAGGCAGCTGCCCTTTCTATTATGCAAAATAAGTATAACTGCCTACGCCTACTGCATAGAAAAGTTCTAACAGCATGACTGAGTACAAGGGACTTACATTTTCCATCATCACGGACATTGTGATTGAGCTCGCTTATCGACGGTTGAGAGACATCGAGTGAAGTGATAAACCGTAGCTGAGATGGGATGCCTGGTGATGGTAGCTAGCCTTTAGCCATTAAAGCCATAACAGCGAACGCCGCACGCAACCTAAGGCCCCGGATAGACTTCACGCGATTTGATCGTCGCGACTGAATCGCGACGAGACAACTGTTACAACATCATTCCATGCCGATCAACCTGCATTTCGGTTGTGACACTTTTCCAGCCCGAAATTTTTGAATGAGAAATGAAAATGAATGGAAATGCCGGCGATTGAGTCGCGACGATTAAATCGCGTGAAGTCTGTCCGGGGCCTAAAGAAAAACACAACGGAAAGGATTGTTATCTAAAAGCACTTTACCGAACAAGCCAAAGAAGGAGGAAAAGTGACATGAAATTGGTAACAGCAAACATTTGGTGACTCCAAGTTCAAAAGCTATCATTTATTTTATGATTAAAGTACTAGAGTACTACTGCTTCGCACACATTGTCTAAACAAGCTTGATCCATCTTTAGCATTATCGTGTGTGTCTGGACCGTCACACTTGTGATCTTTTTATCTAGAAATTTGAAGTATGAAGACAAAAAAGAACAAGTTCAGTTTATTCAGACATACCCTCGATAGATAGAGCCACGAACTCTGGTGACCTTCACTTTGAGAGCTAGAGGAAACACGACCTTCACCTGGGAAAAAACAGAAGTCATCCGGGGCTTCGCCCTGAATGTTATTCCTGACTATATCGGAACGTATGTTAATGAAGCAAATACAGAGAAGAATATATTTAGCTTTCAGCAAATCTGAGAATCTGCGATTTCATAGCCTTTTTTACGTTAAAAAGAAAATTTCTGTGGAATTTTCGCCAGAATTCAGGACAGAATTTCTCAGTTAACCTCTCATTTGACCAAAATAGAGTTTCAGAAGTTCAGGAAAGCTATTGGAGTTGAATAAAAACGAGAAACTACGCTTAATTCTCGCGCAGAAATCGCGCACGAAAACGCTGGTCTATCTCGTTAATGAGTGATTTTTAAAGCTTAGGTCGTTGTCAGTTCTCCTCGTCGTATTATGGCGATGAGAACGATGTATAATGTTGCAGGGTTTCGTTGAGACCCCGCGGAGATCCACGACCAGAGCCAAATGTCTCGTCGACTCTGGTCTGTCTCCGCTGCTCGTCTGCGTCTCCGCGCGCTGCGAGCTACCTCGCTACCCAAACGCGGGGCGCGGGGCATTTGGCTCTGGTACCCTTTTCTTCGCTGTTTCGAACCCAAATTTTGCAAGCTATATATCATTTTAAAGCTCTTGATCTCTATTTACACGCTGAGAACGTCCCAAAACCACATTTTTTGATTTTATCAAGAAATCCGGCAAAAACTTTGTTTTTTAAAATCTCTTGTTTTTCTCCTAGTTTAACTCTTTTAACGCGGTTTTTTCGTGCATATTATAAATCTTGCTTCTGTTCATAATGCAGACAACTACCCAGCCCTTACTTCGATTATGGTGGAATTTTTTGCAAAAAATGGTAAAAGGTGCGTTTTTTTACCTTGATCTGTTTCAGTGCTTTCGTATCGATTTTTTTCCAGTTTGGGCGATTGTTGCTCAGAACAATAAGCGCAACAATCTAAACAACGTCCCAGGAAACAGGAATGTCAATGCGGGGTTAAAAATTTGAAGGAAGCATCAAAAATCAGTGTTGCGAATTGCTGGTCCTGGAGCGAAAACTTGCACTCTGGAAAGCCGCCAAATGAAAAATTTCAAAGCTTATTGCAGCGTTTTTATCCGGTTTTTAGCAGTTTATTTTGCTTTTTATATCTGTTTTACGTCATTTTCTCTTCTCTGATCTTCTTTAAACAACCTTCACTATTTATGACGTCAGATGTTCAAACAACCTTCACTTTTGGCGCCCTGTCTTTAGACTATCGAAGGTATGTATTTAGACATTGTGTGCGATCCAGAGTCGAATTTCTATTAAGGACACCCCGTGTTTCAACAAACCTGCCACTCGTAATTGAACACTTTGAATTAGACAGATTAGTCAAAGGACTTTCTTGCCTGAAATACAGAGAGCATAAGCGCAGAGAACGGAAAAAGAAGAAGAAAGAAGCTTAAAAATTCCAAAAGACACGAAAACACGAGAGCGCCTAGAAGGCAGCCTGACGCGCGCGCTGCGTGTGCGGCGGGGAGCACATGATCTGGCCACGCCAGAACCCCTGCGGCCCCCTTTCTTGCATCGGGGGCGGGGCGAGTAGCCCCACTCTTCTTTTCGCGCTTTCCCGAGCACCTTGTCAATACCTTAATAAATACTACCACCGAACCACTCTTTTACATTGTACTAAAAAGGGCCTGCCATACGCCCTGTACACTAGGCTATCCACACGCCTCAAGTCGCCACATTTTGTGTTAAGCTAACTCCTTTAACGTAGCCTTAAGCGTAGTTTTCCCCTTGGTAGGAGTATCAGGTGTGGACAATACACTAGCCTGGCAGATTTGTTGAGTCAGACGACTTGCCCGAATGGGGGAAGTGGTAGAATGGTGAGGATAACAGGCGGAGCAAAGTAAGTTGGCATGCATCTAGGCATCAAACACACTCACATCACAGCAGGTCATGCTTATGGCATGACCTGTACGATAATTTGGCGAAAGAATGATAGGCTACAAAGAGAGGGGCGCTGATTATATCGGCACAGTACATATGAGGACCTAGCCGGGGTCAACACTATACAAAGTTCTGTAGCAATTTTAGACCACGCTCAAGCAAATAACGAGAAGATTACAACTATGCTAAGATTTTTGGATAGTCGAACATGGATGCTCAAGGATAATCTGTGTTCATCACCCTTTTGAGTAACAGATTATCAATGGCCATGCTTCAGTGCTTGTTCCGTATACTTATCACAGTGTCGCCTTGTATGGCCGTACTTGGCCCATTTTTCGGCATAAATACCGAATCAGGCCAAAAAGTGATTGTGCTATTATAAAAACGAAAACCGAGTCAACGCGCCCTCAGTCTGCGAGTGCGAGAATTTGTGAGGGTATTTACTGGCTAAATTATTTTCGTTATGCAGCTTTTGCGAAAGTGCCTTCTAATGGGATTCAGTGATACTTCAAGGACTGCTGAGAAATTATGCAGCTATATTTGCGTAATGCTTTGGAGGACCCTTTGAGATGCTCGCCTATTACAGCAACCACCCATCAGAACATCGCAAAACATTAGCCTTCACTTGTTTAAATCCAAATGTTTTGAAGCAATCTTGCACCAGCCTTGGGAAAGACGTAGCCCTGGCAGTTACGCTGCGCGCAATGATAACTCCCTCAACTGCTTTACATACAAGCTTGAGCTTAGAAAATGCAGTCATCCTGAAATTGCGTTTTCACATGTCGGATTCGCCGCATAAATTCCATAGAAGGTGTTTCGATGGAATCCTCAAAAACTAAAAGATCCCTCTACAGATCCATTATAGCAACCCTCAATCCTTTTCCGCTCTTTATAAATATGGCACCAACACCAAAAGCGCAAAAAGCGAAAGAACTTTCCGAATGACCTAGTGAAATTAGTGAATACTTCTCTAAAGGAGTCTTTCAAAAGCACTGAAATCACTAAGTGCCTTTATTAGATTGATGAGATCCATGGCGCTACAATCAAGTACCGATCAATACCAATTGAATTGTTTCGCTTGATGATAAAAGGTCACAGACTAAGATTTCATGGGAATTAATACTAATTAACTGAAAACTACATTTATTGAGGTAGTTTTTCGAAACAAAAGAGCAACTCCGCCTCTTCTACGACGAGTTCGGTCGCACCTAATTCCGTTGTGTGTTGACGAGGGAATAGCAAGGAGAGCTGAGAGTTCGCTATAATTTTCAACCAGGTCTCAGTTAAGAAAATCACATCAAGATGCTCACTACAAGGTTTCGAAATCAAATCGTTGTGTTGCTAATCATGGACCTTATATTAGAAAGACAACATGATAGATGCAGAAAATTCCAAGAAGGGTCATTTAGCTTTGCGAAGGAATCATAAGCGGGGAAAACATAACAATGGGTCGGATCCTTGTGTACGTAAAGGGGAGGGATTCATAGTAGAACTCAAACTTGGATTTTCTCAAACCAGTATTAGATAAGATTGACGTTCCTTCCTCTTACTCTCCCTTACCCCCCCCCCCCCTGTAACGAGGGACGTATGAAGACACTTCTCCCAGGGAAGAACCTCAATCCAGGAGCAGAGTAATGACTTGCTTTTGGAAATATCTTCTAGGCAACATAACTTTAAACGCCCTAGGCTTTCCTGGTATTTTCCGTCCCATACGATATACGGTGCATGGTAAGCACTCAACGCTAAGAAAGTCAAGTACGGCCTCGGACAGAGTCACGCGATTTGATTGTCGCAATTCAATCGCTACAAGACAAGTGTTACGAGTTCATTACATGCCGATCTTCCTGTATTTCGGTTGTGATAGTTGGTGATGATTAGTCATGTTGAAAAATTACAACCGAAATGCAGGAAGATCGGCATGCAATGAACTCATAACACTTGTTTTGCAGCGATTGAATCGCGACAATCAAATCGCGTGACTTTGTCCGAGGCCTTACTTGACTTTCTTAGCGTCGAGTGCTTACCATGCACCGTATATCGTATGGGACGGAAAATACCACGAAGTCTAGGCCGTTTAAAGTTGTGTTGCCTAGAAGCTACCTCCAAAAGCAAGTCATTACTCGTGCTCCTAGATTGAGGTTCTTCCCTGGGAGAAGTGTCTTCGTACGTCCCTCGTTACAGGGGGGGGGGGGAGGGGGTAAGGGAGAGTAAGAGGAAGGAACGTCAATCTAAATTTTCTAATACTATTTATGGAGATCCAAGTTCGAGTTCTACTAAGAATCTCTCCCCATTACGTACACAAGGATCCGACTATTGTTATGTTTTCCTCGCTTATGATTCCTTCGGAAAGGTAAATGATCTTAGTATATAGTACGATCTCATCAGCTTGAAAATCTCTCTTCCTAGAGACTGCAACGCTAAACAGGAATAACGTTGAATATACAGTGTTCGCTATGCTCATTACCCCTTTTCGACGTAGAATGTAAACCCAAAAAACTGCATTAACAATTTACTTGAGGAAAGAAACTCAGTGCATGATGTCTACGGTGAAGTACAACTTTATTCAAACTCTTGCGCCGTTATGTTTCAAGAAATGTAAACTCTTCCATTTCATTTTTTTGTATTAACGTTTTTTATAACAGAATCATAATGGGTCGTTGTGTCGTCGTTCGCTTACAGCGAGAAGAAGGCTTCAAACATGCTGTTTGCGAAAATCGAAATAATCAAAGAAAACAAAGGAAGTTTAGATATATCTCGTTCTCATGGACTTCACTAGGAGATATGTTGTTACTACTATGTTCTTACCAGTGGCGTACCGAGGGGGGAGGGGGCGGGGCCCCCCCCCTCCCCGAGAATGGGTCGCGAAATTTTTGAAAGTCACTTAAATGTGTTATAAAAATGTGCAAGAGACTTGTTTTTACTTGTAAATATTTTAAAAAATTTCAAAAAATTTTTAAAAATTCAAATTAGCCTTATAAAAAATTCTTTTCGTGGCGTGGCTGATGCCACGCCCCCTTTTTCTAAAATTTTGAGGTTGGGGCCGCAAAAATTTTGGAAAGTGTCCCAAAAAATTTTTCGGAGTGCGTGGCTGACGCCACGCACCTTCATCCGAAAAAAATTTTTGTTACCCCCCCCCCCCGAGCGGAAATCCTGGGTACGCCACTGGTTCTTACCTCTGGTGACTAATCTAACACAAAGGGCATACTTTTGACCAAAACGTTTCTGATTTGTGGACAAGTGTGTGCAAAGAGAGGATAGTGCTCCTAGCTTCCAATTGCACAGGTTACCTTGTAAAATAGCCGCGTATTTTATCCCTTGATTAGTTTTATTCAATTAAACTCAAGAACTGCGCAAACAGCTCGGATAAGCAAGTCATGAAAGTGGAACTTCTTATTGAAACTACCTGGTCACTCTGCATTTTGGGAAATCGTAATCAATGGATTTGCGTTGCCTAAAGGCTACTGCAGGACGAAGGCGCAGAAGCAGTATTAGTTGAGCGGGCGCGCACACGGCGCACGCGTATCTTCACCATTGTAAGCCCTGCTCCTTATGCACTCTGCGGCTAATAAAGCTGCGTTCGGCCCTGGGCAGAGCTCATGCGATTTCGTCGCGTCGCGCCCTATCATTTTGGACAAGTGTTCCATGCCACGCTGTGTAGTGTGTGGGTCCCGACACGTTTGTGCTGGTTACGCGGCGCGACGGATCGCGCCACACTTTTCGGCGTTCATAGCTCACCTAGCGATATCGTCGCGATTTTGCCGAATCGGCGCGATGTCGCGTCGCTCGTTTGCGGCGAGCGACGGGGCGACCGTCGCGCCTATCCTGAACTGCTTTTTCGATGTTTTTGTAGTAAGTTGCTGTTTTTTGCATGTTATGAGTGTTTTTGCATGAAATGTTGCAAATGCCAAGTTATGCCTATCCTTTCTTTGTTTGATGAGGGCAGTTAGTTTTTGCATTTTTTCCTGTCTTTCAATATACATTTCCCCACATCTCATATCCTAGGCTGCCAAAGAGATCTGAACAAGCCCTACCCTGTTCGATTGCGCATCGAATACTTGGAATGTGCTTACAGTCTACGTAACTCCGAAATATGAGCTTTGCATGAGATAGTAACAGTATTTTCGTCTATTACATGCAGCAGCTTCTAGAGCTGAAAACATCTTTTGCCGCGTAACGGTTCCTTCGGAGTGTCCGCAGCCACTGGGCCTTGCTCGTATTTCTTCCCTATTGTAATTAATGCTTCCCAACATTCATTTGATTATGAGCCTTTTACCAGAAGCACGATGTCGTTGACTTCTCCTTCTATCGTTGATCATTTGGATGCATAACGTTGTGATTGTTATCAAGTCGGATTCTAATGTGATAGACTTTCAAACTTCCTTTGTCTGCTGCTACACCTTTTTTGAATAACAGTGATGTAGTAAAGTTAATGTAGTAGAACGCGTTGAGTCGTTGACAATTTATTAGAAAAACACAAGAGTTCCCCCTCTGCCTATCGGCGTACATGCCGAGGGTTCACTGGGAATAACTAGAGAACAACACACACACACATATGTCAAGGTGCGGCGGGTACGCCGCAATCACAGAGACCATATCGACCTAGCCTATAGTGAGTGAGCAAGTTCCAATATAAGGGACGGCTCTACAACACCTCCCTCCTAAGATGAACAACGGTACATCTTATAATAAGGATCTACTTGTAGACGTTCCGGTTGGCGACGATGGCGACTTGGTCTGGTTGGTGTCGGTGGCTTAGACGAGGTGGCTTGGTGTTCAGCAGCATCCATACCATTGTTACGTCGGCATTCGTCGGGGATGGACTGTGTTGAGCCATGATGTCGATCCATACTTGCTGCGCGGCGCATCTGGTTCGCATGTCGTCTCCATAGCTGACCGTCTTCCGTAAGCACGCCATATAGCGCTTCTCCATATCGTTTCTTCACTCGTGCTGGAATCCATTTTTCACATCCAGGGCGAAAATCACGTACCCACACGGCTTCTTCTGGCTGGTACGCTTTCCTTCGTGTTCCATGGTGGCGGTTAAACTGCTTCTCCATGGTTTCGTTGCCCATCTTTCCTTCTTCTTTGGAATCTTCATTCAACAGCGACAGCGGTGTCCTCATCTGACGTCCCAGCAGCAGTTCGGCAGGTGAACGTTGTCCTGGAGCAGTTGTACAAGGTGTTCGTCGATACGACTGCAGGAACTCGGCAAGCTTCTCTGTCGTTCCTCCCTCCTTAAATTTCTGGAAGGTTCTCTTGAAGATATCCACAAACCTTTCCGCTTGTCCATTTGATTGTGGATAGAATGGGGGCGAACGCATGTGCTGGATTCCACGCTCTTCACAAAAGTCTTGAAACTCCTTTGCTGTGAACTGTGTTCCGTTGTCCGACACGATTACTCGCGGATTTCCGAAACGAGCGAATAGCAGTCTAAGTTCCTTCAAAGTTGCGGCCGTCGACGATGACGACATTTCCAGCACTTCTGGCCATTTCGAGTACGCATCGACTACGACAAAATACATCTTTCCATTTAGTGGTCCTGCATAGTCAATGTGGATTCGATTCCATGGTTTTTCTTCCATTTTCCATGAATGCAGAACAGTCTTCACTGGCATCTTGGCTCCTTCTTGACATTCCCTACAGAGGCGCACTGAGTCTTCGATGTCTCTGTTGATACCCATCCAGTATGCGAATCCTCTCGCGAGCATCTTCATCCTTGTCATTCCAGGGTGTCCCTCGTGTAAGTGCTTCAAAACCACTTGTCGCAGCGAGGCTGGAATAACTATTCTGTGGCCAAAGTACAAACATCCATTTTGCACCGATAAACTCTCGTTCAGTGCTCTCCAGTTTCCGATGTCTCCTTTTGGCTTGGACGGCCATGTTCCTGACTGTAGCGTTTGTATAACCTGCATGATGTTTTCGTCCTTGCGGGACTCCTCTTCAATCTTACTCCTGGTCACTGGTAGCGCTCGTACAGCCTCAGCTTGAACGGCTTGCACATCTTCTTCTATCTTCGCGATTACGACGTCTTCGGTTTGAAATGGACGTGGAGGGATCAGTCGAGACAATGCATCCGCTTGCCCGAATTCGGTCGTCTTCTGGTACTCCAAATCGAAGTCGTATGCGAGAAGAATAAGTTTCCATCGTTGCAATCTGTTCGCTGTGTACACCGGTACCATCTTCTTCAGTCCAAAAATGTGCAGCAGCGGCTTGTGGTCGGTGAGCAGCCTGAATCGGCGTCCGTATATATATCGATGGAACTTACGCACCGCGAAAACCAGTGCAAGTCCTTCTTTTTCAATTTGTCCGTAATTTCTCTCGGCGGCTGTGAGGCTCCGCCTTGCATGGCAAATCGCCTTTTCCGATCCATCCGGCATCTTGTGTAAGATCACAGCTCCAATTCCGTAATCCGATGCGTCTGCAGCTACCACTATCTGCAAGCTAGGATCGAAATGTGTAAGGAGTAGATCCGAGGTTAAAACTTCCTTAGCACGCTCGAATGCATTTTGGCATTCCTCTGTCCATTCGAACCTTGCGTCCTTTCTGAGCAACGCGTCCAGGGGTGCACGAAGTTGACGCATCTCTGCTACGAATACTCCGTAGTAGTTGATCATGCCCAGGAATGAACGAACATCCGCTATGTTCTTCGGCGCTGGCATTTGCTTTATGACCTCAATCTTCTTTGGGTCCGGCCGGCGTCCGTTTTTGTCGATGATGCACCCTAAGTAACAAATCTCGGGCATCAGAAAATGGCACTTTTCCAACCTGACGTGGAATCCATAGTCCTTGATTCTCTTAAACAAGGCTTCCAAGTTTTGGCGGTGTTCTTCACAACTCTTCCCGTGATGATGATGTCATCAAGATAAGCGGCTACTCCATCAAGTCCGCTTATCATGGAGTCCATTACTTGTTGGAAAATTCCGGGCGCAGATTTCACCCCAAAGGGTAGGCGATTGTAACGATACAATCCCTTGTGCGTATTGATGGTTAACATCTCCTTTGATGCTTCTTCGACTTCCACTTGTAAATACGCTTCGGCTAAGTCGAGCTGTGTGAAGAGCTGGCCTCCATTTAGTTTTGCGAACACTTCCTCCGCTGTGGGCAATGGGTGCTGATGCAGTTGCAATGCATCGTTCAATCCTGTCGAGAAGTCGGCACAAAGACGAATTTTCCCGTTCTTCTTCTTGACAGCAACCACCGGTGCGGCCCATTCTGAGTGTTCGACCGGAGAAATGGCTCCTTCGGCTACCAAGCGATCGATCTCGGCTTCCAATTCCGGTGCTGTCGCGTAAGGCACCGGTCGCTTTTTCTTGAAAACTGGAACAGCATCACTCTTCAAAACTAGCCTTGCCTTGCTCTTCGTGCATTTTCCCAGATCGCTGTTGAAGACTTCTGCATATCATATCATATCATATCATATCATATCATATCATATATATTAACAGTTCATTCATCAAGTTTGCACTGAGCGGTCGACTCATCATCAGCTCTGCCATGCCCTCTACCAAATCAAAATCCTCTAAAGCGTCCAAGTCGGTTTCGATGTCGCAACCGATTTCTACTGTCCCTACTGCTGATTATTCTAATTCCGGTACCTCCACGCTGGTCTCTGACAAGGACGAGGTAATCAGTCGGCTTCAATCAATCTTGAGTGACAAGGCACCCGAAGCTCTGCCGCTTCTCAATGAATTGATTCAATTGTTGACCCCCGATCCGCATGTGATCGTGGAGACTGAGAAAAGAGCTCGCTCTCTTGTCATCTACGGGGTTGAGGAAGCCGACTCTAAACTCGAGCCATCAAAAAGAGCTCAACATACTGAGTGTGCTGTTACTAGGGTCTTGGACGCATTGCAGGTGGAAGCACGTCCGGTAGAGGTTTACCGGATGGGTCGCTTCACTGCAGGACGTCCAAGGCTAATCAAATGCGTATTGCCGTCTGAGCGTTTTCTTTACCAGGCCTTGAGGCAAGCGCCTCGGCTTCGCTCACTGGATGGATTTTCCCATATATTTGTGAGAAAGTCGATGACACGTGAGGAACGGTCGAAGGATAAACAGCTGAGGCGGGAAGCGCATGAGATGAACCTAAAACAGCACAACGGGAAAAAGGTGTATGTTGTGTTTAGAAATGAGGTGGTGAAGGCCACCGATATTCCTAAACTAAAATCTAATCTGTCAAAAAACTTGTAAAGCCCCCAAGTTGTATGTATATCTCATGTTTGTTGTTTAATAGTAGAAGTATATCTAATAAGTTGTTAGAATTTCATCATCTCCTTTCTTTTGAACAGCCCTCCCTCATTTTCATCACCGAGACCTGGCTTTCATCTAAGATAACTAATAATGAAATCATTTCTGATTTGCCTTACTCCATTATTCGGAAAGATCGTAAACAAAAGAGAGGTGGTGGTGTATGTGTTCTGATACGGGGTGATGTCTTGTATAAAGATGTTGACATCAACTTGGGAACTCACTCCTTAGCTGACATTGTAGCATTGGATGTTTTTAGTGAGTCGCTTAATATACACCGATTTATTCTGGCTTACCGCCCTCCAAATATACCCACAACAGACGATGATGGCCTTCTTTCAATCCTTTCCCATCTATCGTGTGAGAATCCTGAGACCACGATTCTGGGTGATTTCAATCTCAGTGATGTAGATTGGCCTTCATACAAATCGAAATCACTTTCCACCCGTAAATATCTTGATCTTTTCAAGTCACTCGATATGAACCAAGTGGTTAATTGCCCCACCCGCGTTAACTCAACGTTAGATATTGTTGTCAGCTCATCAGATAACATCGATTTTGATAAAATTCTACCTCCTCTGGGTTTTGCTGATCACTCGATAGTCAAATTTATTCTAAGAACCTCGAAACATGAGAATTCTAACACTCGAACACGTGACTATTCTTCAGCGGATTATTCTGCTTTGAATTCACAATTGTCCTCCATTGATTGGCTTCAATTATTCGATAACTACACTGACATAGATGATGTTTACATGCGATTTAATACCACTTTACATGATATTATAGAAGTCCACGTCCCATGTAAAGAGCAACACACTTCTAAAATGAAATACCCTCCCCACATACAAAACCTAATCAATCAAAAAAGAGGCTTTTTTCCATCGAACCCAATCTTTTGAAAAATACACAATACAGAAAGGTTTGTCAAAATCTTAACCGTCACCTGCGCCGTTTTTTAAGCTATAAACAACGTAAACTAGCAAAAAAAGACAACATGCGAAAATTATTCAGTTTGATAAGCCATCACATTACTAAAACCAAAGATGGAGCCACTATGTTAGATGAAACTGAACGAGTTTTATTCTCCCCCCTAGATAAAGCTAATGCGCTATCCAGCTACTTTTCGAATGCCTACAACAACTTTTGTTCTCAAAGCTCTCAGTTTGATTTTACTTCTACTGAGGAGTTTTACCTACCGCCTTTTTCCTATAATGAAGTATACAAACTTCTCAAAGCAACCAAACCTTCCATGTCCCTTACATCTGAAGGCATCCCAGCATTTTTGTTCAAGAAATGTGCCAAACATCTAGCGGGACCTCTGACTCATATATACAATATCTCGCTAATAGCTGGAAATATCCCTGAAATCTGGAAGAAAGCTATGGTTGTTCCGATACCGAAATGCACTAGTGCAACTAGAGTTTCTGAATTTAGGCCAATCAGTATTCTTCCCACGTCGTGCAAAATCATGGAGAAGATAATAGCAAGAAAAATGCTGAAATGGTGTATCGAAAAAAACATTTTTCCTGAGGAACAGCACGGTTTTGTTACCGGCTCCTCTACCTGTACTCAGTTGTTAAAATGTTGCAAAGATTGGATTGACGCCCTCAGTGATGGAAAATGCACTGAAGTTATTTACTTTGATCTTAGCAAAGCCTTTGACTCCGTGAATCACCATGGACTCCTCAGCAAGCTCAACAGCATTGGTTTCAAAGGAAATCTTTTTGAATGGTTCAAATCCTATCTTTCTGATAGGACATTTGAAGTGATCTACAAAGGTCAAAGATCTAATGAAATGCCTTGTCCATCGGGTGTACCACAAGGTAGCTCCCTCTCCCCACTCTTGTTTAACATCTACACGATGGAGCTTCCTAATTTACTAAAAACAGATCCATGTATCAATGTAGCTGCATATGCCGATGATATTAAGATATATGCCAGTTATGATACTAATATTAGTGCGCTGGTTCATGAAAAACTGAAACAGTCAGTACATCAAATGCTACAGTGGGCTAACGATTGGGGAATCAAGGTCAACCTTTCTAAAAGCCAGTTGTTGAGATTTGGTAACGATTCAACTGAATTTTTGACTATGGAATTCCCTTAGAAATTAAACGGAATGTATGTGACCTTGGTATAACCATCGATCCTTCCCTCAAATTTTCCTCTCATATTGATTCTGTTGTCTCTAAAGCATCACGGATTATGTATTGTTTATTTAGAACTGTACATGTAAATGATTTATCCATTTGGCTCAGACTATATAAAGCTTATGTACTGCCTGTTTTGGAGTACGATAGTCCTGTATGGAATCCTAGTCGAAAGAAACTCATTGATAAAATAGAAAAAGTTCAACGCACGTTTACCAGAATTCTATACTATCGTATCTACCCAAACAAACAGTACCCTAATGCATTACCTGATTATAACAGTAGGTTAGCCTTTTTGGGGCTTAAGAGTTTGTACTACAGAAGAATGATTGCTGATGTATTATTAGGGTTTAAAATGTTCAGATCTGAGGTACGTTTGAATTTCTCTGATTTTTGGATCATACGCCCGACCAATAGTCGTCATTTCAGTTTGAATATTTCTTTGGTTCGAACAAAAGGATGGCGCAAAAGAATAGTACAAGACTCATTCGCTTGTCGCACGTGTCGTTTACTGAACAAAATTCCTCACGAAATGATTAGTCATGAAAATTCATACAAATTAAGAAAATTTTTGATCAAACATGAACTTCCTCGGTGTTTTGGTGATGAACAGTGATCTATATCATTACATACAGCTTATACTCTCTATTTGATTTTCATGATGTTCTCTGGACTCAGTTATAATTGGCCCAGCGCTGTTACATCAAAAACTATTTGTGATTGTCGCATCGTCATGGCTCATACTTATGTACAGCTCATACTCAGCTTTCCAACGCCACATTGTCTGCTACTTGCTGCTCAAACACAGAGGAAGCGGGGCAGAAGGTAGTATAATGAAAACCTGGGTACGCGCGGTTTAGCCGTATCGCCTAGGCACTACCTCGTAAGCGTACCGCTCGAAAGTGGTTCATTCAGTTATGTAACGCCATGCTGTATCGTAACGCCATACCTCTGTTATTTTGAGCAAAGGTTGCAACGTGGCTTTCCAATCAAGCTATTATATCAATCCATTCTAGCCCATGATAATGCGCTTGTTATTTTTATACATTCTTAACAGCTCTGGTTCACCTATAAATGGGCCCAGAAGTGGATGTTTGTTTACCTTGGGTGTGCTATGATATATTTATGTATCATATGTGCAATAAATAAATAAATAAATATCGCTCCTTCAAATCGGCGACCACTTCGGCTCGAAATTTTTCTTCGCTACTCACCTTCCTGTAGTGGTAGTTATCCTTCAGCTTCTTGTACGCCGGCAGCTGAATACACCACTCCAATCCAAGTAAGTTCGAGCCTTCGGTGACGTAGCATGTGCCGTTTCCATAAACCATCTTTCCTGTATGTCGATCTCTAACGGAGAAATCGGTTGAAAATTTACCATAAATCTGCATCGGCGTTCCGTCTGCAGTTTTGACTGGCATGGCACACGTTTCCAAAGCAGGGGCTCCCATCCTTTTCCAGGCTCTACGCGATATCAGGGTTATGTCCGCGCCTGTATCCAGCTGGAGTTTGAGAGAGCGTCCTTTGATTACGACGTCGAGATAAGTTCGCGCACTCTCGGCATCGAAAGCGACCACGTTCTTGCACTGCCTTTTGCGACCAAAGCGTTTTGCACTTATCCTCCGTCGCTTCTTCCGGCCAGTGCTGGCAGACTGTGGGCAGTCTCTTCTGAAATGTGGTCCTCCACATGAGAAACAGTTTACCTTCTTCTTCCATACAGCATGGATGTCGCGTGTGCCTTCCATGTCTGTGTTATCCATTTTCAAAGCAGTGAAGTTCTCACAATCCGTGACTAGGTCCTCGATTGTCAACGGTGCTTCGTCCGTGTGCGCGTCCAGTCGACGAATCATCCGAAGGCGAAGTTCCCTGAGCGAGGGATCTTGAAGACCTGCTACGAACTGCAGCGTCTTCATCGCCGTGTAATCGACCTCCTTAAGCCGGGCGTCCTCGTCCATCCGCTTGATAGTATTGGCGTACTCCCGGAACGGTACGTACGCTGGCGTAAGCGGAGGGCACGTTATCCTTAGGCACTCATAACGTCTTCTGATGAGCGTCTTCTTAGAGGCGAACAGCTTCTGGAGATTCGCGACGGTAGTATCGAAGTCCAAGTCGCTTGGCTGCGCTGGCAGAACCTCATCGGCATACTTCCTGTATGCTTCTTCATCCAGCTTCATCAGAATCAAGTCGCGCTTCTTCTGATCCGGAAGCTGGGACTCGCGAATGACCGGTCCATACCTGCCATACCAGTAAGCAAATGTGTTACCTGTTTCTTCGTCTGCGGTAAATCTCTGCACGTCCTTGCTCAGCTGGTCATATTGATCCTTACTGGCGTCCTGGACGGCTATCCTTTGGTTACTGCAAAGCAGTGACCAACGTCTTCATCTGCTCCTGTTGTGCTTGCCATTGCATTTGCATTTGCTCCTGTTGAGCTTGCAACTGCACTTGCATTTGCTCTTGTTGAGCTTGTAGACGAGCCTGCATTTGTTCCTGTTGAAGCTGCATATGCAGCTTCATCTCCTCCTGTTGGAGCCGCATCTGGTCGACCATGACTGATAGGACCTTCTCCAAGGAGTCGTGACCATGCCGTTCTTCACTGGCTTTCGGCATGGTGGACCTCTCTTGTTTAGCTGTCCTCGACCTGTGACAGCTTCCTCCCCGATCCGAGCTGCAGCAATTCTTCTCGTTCTTGATGGATAGAGGCTTCTGGCCCTTGGTCGGTGAAGCTTCTTCTTTTCCTTGGTCGGTGGAGGCTTCTTGTTCTTGATCGATGGAGGCTTCTGGTCCTTGGTCGGTGGAGGCTTCTTGTCCTTGATCCTGATCGCCAGTTGTAGTGGAACGCGTTGAGTCATTGACAATTTATTAGAAAAACACAAGAGTTCCCCCTCTGCCTATCGGCGTACATGCCGAGGGTTCACTGGGAATAACTAGAGAACAACACACACACATATGTCAAGGTGCGGCGGGTACGCCGCAATCAGAGAGACCATATCGACCTAGCCTATAGTGAGTGAGCAAGTTCCAATATAAGGGACGGCTCTACAGTTAACGAGAGCACTGATTTTCACTAATGAATTAGAGTACGTGCAATGTGTGAAGTGTTGTGCAATTGCATGAAATCGCGTTGGAGGTATGCACGCCTCCGGCGACTAAGCGACTCAGTCGCCACGTCTCAGTCGCCACTTTCGTGCAAGTCGTCGCGATTGGAGATCGCGCGACTTCGTCGCGTGAGCTCTGCCCAGGGCCTTCGGGTCCGCAGGTATTGCGACTTCGTCATGCAGTGGAGCCTATACACCGTCGTGATATTGTTCCCACATTGATTATGGATTGTGACTCACATGGCTTGTCTACAATAAAATGTTCGACCATGTATGATTGAGAACCATGGATAGCTCACGAGCACAGCGAATTGCATAGGAACTTTTCCATACGCATTAATGGAGTTAATCACGCAACGTTGCAGCCTTGAAACGCCGCCGTAGCGATTAGTCCGTCGCGACGGGCTAGTTCGTCGCGAATCGATTTCTCGCTTCACTTGCGCGCTATCTGTCTCATTGTGTTCTGTTGCATTTCAATCGCTCTTGTTTCATCGATCAAATCATACTAGTGCTTTGTTGGAAATGAATTTCGGTGCATCGATAGGGTCGAACACTAACTTTGCACTTAGCTTGCGATGAAACTATATTTTTGTGGATGTAATCAAAATCTGAATGGACTCTACAAACTTCTGATTGCTTGATGATCGTAGCACTTCTTATATTTTCTCGATTTTGGTAGTATCTCATAGCACATGTAAGCTCGAAGTAATTCACTCATTTATGCCGGCTGAGTTCCTTGAGTTCTAACGGGAAATGAGCGATGCGCACAATTTCAAAAAACTTTTTCCGCTTATCCTAGGATTTATACATTGGTCAGCTGAAGTGATGTTCTTCTTGCTCATGTTTTATCTCGAGCTTTTGAACCCCTAATCTCATTGCCAATCGTCCCAACTGAATTTCTCTTTATGTTCCTCTCTGATAATTGATGGATTCATTTTTCAAACATTCCAAACTTGAGTTCTGTAGGAGAATTTTTACAAAAAAAATAGCTTCTATGCTTCGTATCACTTGGAATTTTTTGGGATCCTCCAATTTGCTTATAGTGTTCATATCATAAGAGAAATTGTGCTCAAGAAGTCTATTTCGACGTGAATTCAAAGGAGGGTCACAAGTCGAAGTGACCGATCACCGCAGAATGCATATCATAGGTGAGCGCTTGAAACGCTGATTCCAAATCTGCTTTCACTATCTGCACAGCGCTTCTGGAAAAGAAGTTGTGAGCATAATCTGGAATGAAAAAATGAACTAAGGGCTGACACAAAAGCAAACATCACAGCCTTTCTGAATCCTAATGGCAGCAATGGCAAGTGTTAGGAGTATTCCCTACAATGCATTCTTCGCTTGGTAAATCATCATTAAGTATTGCTCTATTAAACGTCAGTTCATTTTTTCGCTCCAAAAAAGGCCCAAACTTCTTTCCCAAAGGCGCTCTGCCGATAAAAATGCAGATTTGGAATTAGCATTCCGAGCTCCCACCAACAGTTTGCACATTGTAATGATTGGCCACTTCGACTTGACCCTCCCTCAAAAATGAGACAATTTTGATTTTATTATTTTTTGTGTCTGCGATTTTACTATCACTATGCTCATTTAATATCCAATTTGTTTTGATCTGCGATATACGATAAAAGCGTCGACCATACATACACTTCCACTCCGAAGGTATTTTTACGCGTCTCTCTAATGAGAAATATTAGGTTGAACCGGAAGTTCTTTAGCATCAAATTCAAAAATTCATAACTTCTGAATTTTCCAACCGATTGGACCGCTCTTATTTTTTATGAAAAGTTAGTCATGCCCTTTACAACGACATCTTAGATGCTTGCTAATAATCATCTGTTGCATAGATAGGAGCTGTAGAAGAAAATTAGTCAGAATTCGAATTTTCTGTGTAGGGTCAACAAAAATCGGAGCAGTCGATATCGTAGGCTGTTTCACAAGCTCTCTCTAACAGTGCAAAGTTTGCGCCGATTGAGCGTTTCTATGAAAATCACGATTTTCGAGCAAGCAATACAAAAGGGCGAATTTGATTCATTTTGGCATTTTCAATAAAATCATAACTTTTCATAGAGACGCTCAATCGGCGCAAACTTTGCACTGTTAGAAAGAGCTTGTGAAACAACCTACAATATCGACTGCTCCGATTTTTGTTGCAAGTTTTCGATTTTTTGTGACCCTACATAGGAAATTCGAATTTTGACTAATTTTCTCATATTTACCATTCTTAGCCTGCCCTGGACTACTCCAGTTGTACGCAAGGAAACCTAATTTTAGCGTGACATAAGTTGCTTGAAATCGTCCTTATTTGAAGCGAAGTCTTGATCAGTTTGTTTCAATCGAGAAACTGTATTTAACGATTGAGTTCTGTCTATGCATAACTTGTTTACTTGAATTATACTAGTGGCTGAGGAGAGCGGGCTACTACTGCTAGTAACCTTCCGTACTAGTATTGTTGGTAATTTTTCAGTCGCGTAAGCGTCTATTTGCCTTAAGAGTTTTCTTTCCAAAATTGGCCGTATTATAATACGTGAGTATTTTGTGAAAGACGCGAACAGAAGTAGATTCACGCGACGGTTGCGTGAGTTATGTGACGATCGCCTGGTTCATGTGACATCACCGTCGCGTAGCCATATCTCACTTCAAAGTGGAAGAATTGAATCCAAAGACACTATTCGACTCAGCTCGGCGCGGAGCATCTTACGTTATTGGAAGTGGTGGTATGGTAGGTATGCTGTAGAAGGTCAATTAGCACGAATATGCCTGAATCCCTACATAGAGGGCTTACTCGATATGCTTAGTACAGAAATGATAGTTACTAGATGGCTTACCCGGCTCTGCCCGGCACTATCAATGCTATGATTAAGGTCTTACCCCTATCCCTGTAGAACTTTTCCCTGTGCCTAATTCTACATGACAATTCCCTATTCCCGCTGTGTTAGTAATCAGCATGCTCACTTACGCTTCCCCCCACCCCCGCAATAAATAAATATTATCTCTGGAATGAGTATATCGAGTAAGCCCTCTCTGCTGACTTTCAGTGGTATTCGTATAAATTGACTTTCAACCGTATACCTATCGTGCCCCCAATTCCAATAATCGAAAATGCTCTGTGTCGAGCTGGGTATGGTGTCCTCGAATTTGGATTTGGTCCACGCTGAAGCGAGATATGGCCATGCGACGGTGATGTCACATAAATCAGGCAACCGTCACATAACTCATGCAACCGTCGCGTAGGTTATATGACCGTCGCCCGACTCACGCGACCTCGCGTGAGTCTGCTTCGATTTGCGTCTTTTTTTTCTTTCGAAAAATACGAGGGGTATTGTACTTCTCAAACTCCACCTGGAACTTCGCCTACCACATATTGAGGACTTTTTGCAGAACAGCCAAAATCAAGATGTATGAGACAAAGCCCTCCACGATGACTGGAGAGGAGACATCGAATGAATATGTGGATTTCGACACCTCTGATGAGATAGAAACGAAGAGTGGTATTGTGGCTGGTGATACGGATAGTGAAGTGATAAGGAGGCTGACGTCAATAGAAACAAAACTAGCCGTGATGGAAGAGGTAGCCATCAACATCGTAATTAGCCAAATATTTGTGATATGGTTAAGTATTTTAGAGATTGAGCAGCGTAGAGCATATAGAAGAGATGCTTTCTGAAATTCTGCGTCGACTTCCTGCGACGGATACGGGTAAGATTCTAGCAACCAAACGTTGGAAAAAGTCATAGTTTATTTCTGTTCAGGTGAAATTAGCTACACCCACACAAGTCCTGAATTTGTGGCACAGCTGAGGACATTGAAAGGTTCTAACGTCACACAGTTTGCGTTAGATCTAGAAGCAGAAATTTATAAGGACGATGCTACGGAGTTGGACTTGCCTTTAGAGAGACGTTTGAAAACGAAGGATAAAGTGATATTCTTGAGACAGGTATGCTTTAACATAGTCACAATTCTTACTGCTATTTTCCCCTAGGATACTCGACTAAGTCAGATTTTTATTTTTTAATTTTTTAGTGTGTCAACGAGTACTATTCGGTCCCTCAACATCTTAAGGAAGCAACATGGAAGCGGGTGCGTGAAGCTTTGGATAGCAGAGTGCGAAGACTTCGCAAGAGAGTCCGAGATGTACAAGGCAACCCTTCTTCACAACCAAACCTCGATGGACTCAACTTTTAGTTGCAATGTTACGGTCATTTCCTAGAAGTGTCATGGACGTTTGAAAATTATTTGTGTACATGATAGGGTTGCTGAGAATGAAGTTTTCTCATAATTCAACCTATAGTTTTAGATCAAAAATTGACGTTCAAACATGTTGAGAAGTATCTCATGGTCTTATCAATTCAATGGCGTTACTTATCATTCTCTTGTTGAAAATGTGCTATGTTGAAGCAGATATGTATCGTCGATTCGTTGAGCGCACGGACTGCTCAAGCGCTGCGGACCACGAGCGGGGCGCCTGAAACGCTGCGAGAGCACGACTTGTACAATAGCGAATTTGCATTGGGGCAAAAGTCTACTTCGCGGCACGTGCTCCAGTGATGTCCAGTCCATGCGGTCAACGGCGACTATAGGAACATGTAAATAAGGAAGAAAAATTTTATTGAACCAATCTACGTAGTTAAGACTGTATAATACTGCCCGTAATGTGAAAAAAAAACACACACACACATAGTCGCCTAATTCATGTGAAATCACCGTAGCGTGGCCATATCTCGCTTCAAAGTGGACGAATCCTTAATCCAATGGCACCTTTCGACTCAGCTCTATGCGGCGCATCTTCTGATATATGGAAGGGCCATCTAGACACAGTAGGAGGCCAGATCCTAGGAATCGTTTCAGATTTTTGCTTACGGTAGGTTACATAGTGTGCTTATCTATAACACTCACTGGGCAACCTACCGTAAGCAGAAATCTGAAAGATTCATGGAATCTGGCCTCCTACTGTGTCAAACGGGCACTTCCATTTATCAGAAGATGCGCCGCGCCGAGCTGAGTCGAAAGGAATCCTTGAATTAAGAATTCGTCCACTCTGAAGCGGGATATGGCTACGTTACGGTAACGTCATAGAAATCGGGAAACTTTACGTCCTTTTTCCACAAAAATTACGACGCTATTGTGTCAGAGATTATGAGATACCTTGCGCTATTTTTTCTTGCATATTTGTCGTCGTTTACGCCTCGTTTTGATGCATATAAACAATATTTGGCTGAGCGAAGTTCCCGTATTCCCTTGGATCTCATTGATAAAATTATGGTGTTACACCTATTCAGATGGATTTCTGTTGACTAATCCGACCAGAATTTTGAATCTTTGATGAGTGTATAGTCGAGTAGATTTGTCGATAAATATTTTTGCGTTGTCGGGATTTTGCGGTCAAATTTGGGTTGAAAAATAGCTACGCTTGAAATGTCCACATTTTCCACACGCAGATGGTCGTTACAAGCGGTGCTATTTGTTCCACGCACACTCTTACAGTTCAGTCTTGGTAACGGACGCTATAATTACCGACAAATATACTCGACTGTATAGGCGATTCATCGCACGCAGAAACAGGGCGCTCCCCCCCCCTACGGATGCTGTTTGCGTCTCTCACATTAAACGCTCTTTCTCCCGAATACGCACCATCTTGATTAGACGAAACGGAGTCCATTCTCTGCTTGCGATGAACTTTGCCTAGCGCTATTCCAGTATACCGACCCCAAAAATTAAAAATCTCGGATTTCGCTCAAACTCGGTATAGAGGGGTTATTCGATCCGCTGATGCCAAATATCATATCGATTCCATGCGATAGCGCCATTTTCCGGGGGCTACGGTGGGTATACGGCAGGGGGTTAAAATCACAAAATTCTCTGAAACTCGGTAAGAGGGGGTTATCCGACATGCTGAACACGAATACGATATTCATTCGTTACGGTAGCTCCTCATTCCGTGATTATTGTGGGTATACGGTAAGGGGTCAAAATCACGATATCCTCTGAAACTTCGTGTAAGGGGGTTATTTGACATGCTGATCACGATTATGATGTTTATTAGTTACGATAGTGCCTCATTCCGACGTTACGTTGGGTATACATTACCAATACCACCGCTTGATCGAGATTCAGGGCTTGAAATCTCAGTCACACGTCGGAAATTTCCTCCCCCTGCTTTGCTTAGGCAAAAGCCGCCGCAGAGTGTATCGCGCGCGGCGGTGGGTGTGGAAAGCAGTGAATAGACCCTCCTACAGTATATCCACCGTAACCCCGGAATGGGGTGCTACCGTAACGTGTATGCAATGGTAGAATATCGGAGGTCTATGCTCAAAATGCTTCCTACAACTTTCTTTTATTATCAAAATCACCTAGATTGCACAGATTATGCTCAGCCCAAATTGCATGAGGTTATGTTTTATCTCATCTAGAATAGTAAACTCAATTATATACATGTGAACAATTCCGGTATGCAAGTCACAAATGATAAACAACTCAACATCATGTTTAAAACACTTCACATCGTCAAAAACGACATACAGACCTTGTAAAACCTAACTGCCCGCCCCATGCCCAGAACACCAGCGTAAGCGAGCGGTCGAAGGACTGGCGTCCCATCTTTTGAAAAATTTTCCATTAACTCGTATTGCTCTCAACACTGCAAAGTACCTTCCAACGAAAGCTTAGCTGAAAAGTCTAAAAAATGTGTGGAAGGGATGCGCGTTTGTTGTCGCTTCTAACAACCGTGTAGCGCTACGGGACCCAACGTTTTTAGTCGCCCTGCACGTTGGTGTTTCTAGTTAAGCGTGTCGATTGATCTTACAAGGCCTGTAACTCTTTATTTCTTCCACGATTATTCGCATTCACGATCCACTGCTGTCAGGTTCTGAAGTGTAGCATATAACATTTGATTCAACTGGCTTGGCACCATTAGGGCGGGATTTTGTGGACTAATTGAGGCCGCTCGCGCCCGCGACGCACCTGCGTCTCTCTCGCGCGAGTGCTCTCTGATCATTACCTAGCCTTAATTAGGTCACGAAGCCCCGCCTTTGCCGATGCCAAGCCAGTTGAATCAAATGGTAGTTCGATTGTCTGTCCGACCAGTCGCAGGGATAGGAACCGTCAACAAATCATAAACGGCTCATAATTCGTGAAAAAATGCGGCAGCCAGAGTTCGCCGAACTTCGCGTCGCTCGCCATATTTGTCAGGTTATGAGTGAACTTGTTCCGACAAGTGCACTGCTGAACTCAGCTCGACGAGGCGCATTTTTTCGATAAATAGGAGTGCCTACTTCTGTGCTGTAACACGTAGGCAGTCAGATTTCACTAATCTTTTCAGAATTTTGCTCGCGATAGGTACTTAGTGTGCTGATTTTCTAAAAATGGCTTACCGCTGTAAGAGAAATTTTGAAAATGTTTGTGAAGAATGAATAGCTATCATAGATCTAGCAAACCTTGTATACATCACATGCGCCGCACCGAGCCGAGTCAACTGGTGCCCTTCAATTCAAAATTTGTTCGCTCCGAAGCGGGATACGGCGATGCAACGCCATTGTCGCCTGACTCAGGCGACCAACGCGCACTTTTTGCACAAATAGTGGGCGGCAATGCAGTGCGTTGCAAATCGATTTCAATCTCCCGCGCTGTTTGGTTCGCATTCTATGCAACTCGTTTCTTCTTCGCTCATGCATCAAATCTCATACTAGTAGTGCATTAGCAGTAAGTTTCTGTGCATCTGTGCATTGAAAGGATAATAACTGTATGCTTCATTGCTTTCATTCTCCTTCTTTTCCTTCAATCTAGAGCTTATAATGTCGCTCTTTTTTGTGAAAAAAAAGGCGCGAATTGAAGTAGACTCACGCGAGGTCGCGTAACTTACGCGACCACCGCCAACTCACGCAATCTCGTTTGAGTCTACTTAGATTCGCATCTTTTTCTCATAAAATACGAGCGGTATCATTTAATGTTTAACTTCAATTTAGTGAAAACCATACGTTTGTAAACTGGATCAGTACTTTCCTAAAACTCGGCTGATTTTAGTGAACGAAATTGGTGGCAATTGGATCAATGTTCTTGTTCTTTTTTCCTCCATTTGTATCTACTTTGTGGTCGAGATACACATTTATAGCATGGTCGTCGAGATAAGCTAACAAATTAGGAAGGAGACAGATGGCTTTGCTCGCTCATGACCCACTTATTAGCAGATTCTGGACTATAGGTCATAGTTCGGGATTCCAGCAGTGCGTCCTTCATGCATAGGAGTGTCCTTAACCAATAAGCCATAAAAAGATTCAATATACTGCTCATGATTTATGGTGAAAAAGACCGCGGCGAGCGCCGGAGTTCGCCGAACTTCGCGTCGCATCGCCATTCACTTCAGATTATGAGTGGACTGGTTCCGACAAGGGCGCCAGTCTACTCAGCTCGACGGGGCTCATTCTTCAGCATGTAGGAATACCTATTTGGCTGCGATAGGTGCATGGTATGCAGTCAGATTTGACTAATCTTTGCAGGCTTCTGCTAATCTACTTGTTTTGCCGTAATCTGCTTCTGTTGTAGGCGGAAATCTGAAAAAATTCGTGAGATATGACCATCTACCATAGATTTAACTGACCTTGTACATGTCAGAAGATGCGCCGTGCCAGGCCGAGTTGAATGGCGCCCTCGGATTCAGTTTTGTTCACTGCGAAGCGAAATATGGCGATGCCACGCTATTGTCGCCTGAGTCAGGCGACCGACGCGCACTTTTTGCAGAAATAATGAGAGGCATTGTAGTGCGTGACGTATCGATTTCCCTCTCCCGTGCGGTTTAGTTCGTCGCATTCTACTGCACTTCGATCTTTTTTGCCCGTGGACCGATTTTTTTTCGTATTAATGCTGTGAATTGAGTTTCTGTGCAATAAAAAGATCAGAAACTGATTTTGCATTCAGCTCTGTAAGTTGTTCTCCGAGATCTTTGTTTGCCGATAGAAAGTTAAAAGATCTTTCTCCATGTTGATGATTCTGTTTATGCAAACTCATTTACCTAACTCATTCTCTATACTGACTAGAGTCTATCCGAATATGTTCATCCTATCATTACTGGTGCTGTACATGGTGACAACACTCCAAGCAGTGACTCTGGTTTCAAGAAAAAAAAAACGATTTTCATGCTCCAATGTCTTCAATCCTCTTTTTTCAGCTGCAGATCTCTAGAGCCTATACGTTGGTATTTAAGTGTGATTTAGTGAAAGCATACCTTTCTCTTTCTCTAATTGGATCAGAGGTCCTTTTAGTCCAAATTGACTGTTCTTAGCGAACGAAATTGACTACAATCGGATTACATTTTTTGCTCTTTTTCTCCTAGTTATGCTAGTTTTGCTTAGTGGGATATTAGTAGCAAATCAAGTCGAAGTAAAAAAAAAACAAATGAGAAAAAGTGCGGTTGCCTCTGTATTGGGTTGTCTCATGAGTAAACCTCTTTCGTGAATGAATCAAACGGTGTTTTTCTAGCAAACTTAGCGTACTAACTTAGCGTATTATTCGATAGAGCAAAGCCACCTCGACAACTGCCGCCAAAGATAATATCAAGAAATGCTTCTGCAGGATTTTTTTTTCACGGCACAAGAACACGAAAAAATCAACCTGAGAATACAAACATGTCACTTATTTCGTGTTCAAAATGCTAAGCTGGGTATCGTCGTCATTTTAAAATACATTGGGCGGAGGTTGCGGACGTGCACCTACAGGTGTGATTCTGAAAATATCTAAGGCTTGCTTTATTCAGACACATGTGCGGGCCGGGGAGGGGGCAGGACTGGGGTGGAGTTTGCCATTTTTGGACTAACTTTTTCAGAAAGACTTCTTTGCGCAGCAGTTTAGCAAATGCATTTATGGATACTTCTATGTATCGAACAACCTCTTAAGTCTAAAAAAACAAAAACACTCTTTATTTGTAAAGGAGTTTTACTACTGTGACAACTCAATATTTAAAATAACGCCCGTTTTTTGTGAAAAAAAAGACGTGCATCGAAGTAGATTCACGCGAGGTCGCGTGAGTCGGGTGACGATCGCGTAGGTCACGCGACGGTGTGAGTGATGTGACGGTCGCCTGATTCAGTGACATCACAGTCGCGTGGCCATATCTCGCTTCAGAGTGGACGAATTCTGAATTCAAGGGCACCATTTGACTCAGATTAGAGCGGAGCATCTTCTGATACATAGAAGTGCCCGCTTGGACACAAGGAGGCAGAATTCATGATAGTTTCAGATTTTTGACGGTAGGTTGCCCATTGAGTGCAATGAATATGCACACTGGGTAACCTACCATAAACAAAATCTGGAACGATTTGTGGAATCTGACCTCCTCCTGTGTCCAAGCGGGCACTTCTCTATATCGAGTGTGCCGCGGAACTGAGTCGAATGGTGTCCTTGTATTGAGATCGTTCACTCCGAAGCGAGATACGGCCACGTTACGGTGATGTCACATGAATTGGGCGACCGTCACATAACTCACGCAACCGTCGCGTGACTTACGCAACCATCGCCCGACTCACGCGACCTCCCGTGAGTCTACTTCAATGCGCGTCTTTTTTTTTTCACAAAATGCAAGCGTCATTGATATCAAAAGGTGCGGCGTGCCAAGCGGAGTTGAATGGTGCGCTTGGTTCCACATTTGTTCACTCCGAAGCGATATATGGCGATGCGACGCTAAGGCCACCTGACTCAGGCGACGAGCGCGCACTTTTTGCACAAATTGGGCGACGTCACAGTGCGTTGTGAATCGATTTCTCCCTTCCGCGCTGTTTGGTGTCGCATTCTTTTGCATTTCGATCCTTTTTCGCCCGTGAATCAAATCTCAACTATGGCTACATTAGCAGTAAGTTTTTGTGCATTGAAAGAATGAAAGACATCGTTTTTGTATCTAGCTTCATTAAGAAACTGATCCTCTCTAATTTTTCCCCAAAAGCTTAAAAAATCTTTTTTTGATGATTCCATAGAGACTGAAATTTCACTGCATATGCAAACTCAATGTAATGTATTCCCTGTATTCCTTGGTACCGATTGCTTATTTGCATTTGTTCATTCGGTCATCAGTTATACTGCACATAATGACTATTCTTAGTAGGAACCTCTATTTTAGAAAAAAACGGCTGTTATGCTTCAATGCCTCTATTTTTCTTGTTTCTTATCTTCAAATCTTTAGAGCTTAGTTGATGTAATTTATCTCTCTGTATTTGTATCGGCGAGATTCTGGATTTGGTCATTTTTCATCCCTGATGCTGAATATAGAGGCACATACGAAGCAGTGACTTCTGGTCAAGGAAAAAACTGCTTTTTTCAAAACATGCTTCTTTTTTCACCTGCAGATCTCTAGAGCCTTCTTAGTATTTAACTTTAATTTGGTAAAAGCATACCTTTCTTTGATCGGATTATAGACCCCTTTCTAATCCACTTTGGCCCTCCTGTGAATGATAGTAATTTTGTAAATTATGCTTTGCTTTATCCAGTACCTTAGTCTCCCAGGAAAACGAAAATAGTCCGGTATTTTTGAAAGTTTCACTTTTGGACTATCACATACTTATATATCGTCTGCTTGCAGTGGCGTACCCAGGATTTCGTTCGGGGGTGGGGGGCGACAAAAAAATTTTTCGGAAATAATTTTTGGGATCTTTACCATTTTTGCGGGTTCCTGACCCCAAAATTTTAGAAAAACGGGGCGTGGCCGCAGCCATGCCCCATTTTTCTGAAATTTTCGAAAAGATTTTTCAAAAGGCTAATTTGCATTTTTAAGAATTTTAGGAAATGATTTTAGTATTTTACAAGTAAAAACAAATCGCTTGCACACCTTTATAGCACATTTAAGTAACTTTCAAAAATTTCGCGATCCATTCTCGGGGGAGAGGGGAGGGGGGGGGGGGTGCCCCCCTCCCCTCCCCTCCCCTCTCCCCCTCAGACGCCACTATTGGCTTGCAAACGCCAAGCTATTTGTCATAGCCAATAGGCAGTAGCGGTCGCAGGATTTCGGACCGGGGGGGGGGGGGCGGAAAGAAATGTTTTCAAATGAAGGTGCGTGGCGTTGGCCACGCACTCCGAAAAAATTTTGGGGGTACTTCTCAAAGTTTTTGCGGGTCCGTAACCCCTAAAATCTGGAAAAAGGGGGCGTGACGTCAGCCACGCCCCCGAAAAAAATTTTTTATAAGGCTAATTTGAATTTTTAAAAAATTTTAAAAATTATTTTAATTATTTACAAAAATAAACAAGTCGTTTGCACACTTTTATAGCCCATATAGGTAAGTTTCAAAAATTTCGCGACTTATTCTCGGGGGGGGGGGTGGGGCGCGCGCCCCCCGCCCCCCCCCCCTCGGACCGCCACTGCCAATAGGCTCCATTTTGAAGGGAAATCAGTGTAGGTGCTTCATTGACAGCTAGGTAACACTGGTAATTGCGGTAATACGTGGCCCATCCTTTAAGAATGTGATAGTACGCATGAGGTCAAAAATCTGACAACAACGTTCTTTCTTCAAAAAAAAAAATCGGCCGTCGTGGATTGATGTAACAAAAAACTTTTTTTGACAAAGTAAATATGATCTTTTGCAGTATTCAGTTGGAAAAAGAATGTTTGAGACAAAGCCATCCACTATGAATGCAGAAAATACGACTAACGAATATGTGGATTTTGACACCTCTGATGAGACAGAAACGAAAACTGGTATTGTGGCTGATGATACGGGCAGTGAAGTGATAAGAAGGCTGACGACAATTGAAACAAAACTAGCCGTTATCGAAGAGGTAAAGACTCCATTTTAGTTAGCCGAACTTTCTATGATAAGTCTATTTACTTTAGAGGTTGAGCCGCGTAGAGAATATAGAAGAGATGCTGACTGAAATTCTGAGTCGACTTCCTGAAACAGAAACAGGTAAATTTTTCTGCAGACAAACAATTTGGAAGAAGCTGCGAACCAATCTATTAAGGCAGAATCTGCTACACTCATACAACTCCTGAATTTGTGGCAGAGCTGAGGACATTGAAGGGCGCTAACGTCACACAATTCGCCTTAGATTTAGAAGCAGAAATATATAAGAGCGATTCTTTGGAGTTGGACTTGCCTGTAGGAAGACGTAAGAAAACAAAGGATAGAGTGCTTTTTTTGAAGCAGGTATGGACTTTCATAGTCACAATTTCTTACTGCTTATCTTCCCTATCGTATTCGTCTGAGTCAGAAAAATTCCAGTGTGTCAACGAATACTACTCGGTTCCGCCACATCTGAAGAAAGCAACATGGAACAAGGTCCGTGAATCATTGGATAGTAGAGTGCGAAGACGCAAGAGACTTCAGAACGTGTAATACAACCCTTCTCACCTTCTCAATGGATTTATTATTTGTTGTTTCTTGTTGTTGTCAGTTCAAAAGTACTCGTGTAGATCATAAGTTTCCGAAGAATGAAGTCTTAAAGCCATAAAAGAGCTAATTGAGCATAGAAATGCTGATCATAGAGAAGTGAAACGAAATAGGTATAGGCTGTTGCATGACGAAGGCGCAATATCTTCGGGGGCGAACGCGGTTTTATTGGCTACGGAGCGCATAAGGCGCAGGATCTACCACGGTGAAGGCACGCGCGCGTCGCTTTCGCGCCCGCTCAACCAATATTGCTTCTGCGCCTTCGTCCTGCAGCAGCCTTTAGCAGACAGTGGCGGACCAGGGGGGGGGGTTTAAAAATATGCAAATGACTTGTTTATTATTGCAAATAATTGAAATAACTTTTAAAATTTTTTAGAAATTCAAATTAGCCTTGCAAAGAATTTTTTCGGGGGGGGGGGGGGGGGGAAGGGGCATGACGCCCCCCTTTTCTAGATTTCAGGGGTCTTGGACCCGAAAAATTTTTAAGAAGCACCCCAAAAATTTTCCAGAGTGCGTGGCTGACGCCACGCACCTTCATTTGAAAATTTTTTTCCACCCCCCCCCCCGGACGGAAATCCTGAGACCGCCACTGGTAGCAGATCATTATATAATTCACAGGAATAAGGACGCGATTTTATCATATTTTATCTGCACATTAGCAAGCTGCTTGAAGGCATTGTCCAGGTCAACTGGTATTGCGGTCTTCACACACTGTGAAATCACGGCTCCTGACTAATGCAACAGTTCAAGTCCGATCGAAAAAGGTGGAATCTGAACTGAGAAAATTGCTTCGGAAAAAAAGGGCGATGCTCCAATCCCGCCTCCTTGGCTAATTTTGACGTGGCGAATGCTCTAAATCTGCTGAATTGGCCACGTCAAAACTTGTCAAGGGGGCCGGATCGGGATACCGCCCCTTTTTTCTGAAGCAATTTTCTCAATTCAGATTCCACCTTCTTCGATCGGACTTGAACTGTTGCGTTAGCCAGGAGCCTTGCTCATGTGTGAAGATCGCGATACCCCTGCTGACCTGGGCAATGCCTTCAACTAATTTTGGCGAATAGACTTACACAGACAGCAGAACGGAATATAATAATGAGGCTTAGCATTTTTAGCGCACAACTCGTTGAATTTATCAGAACCGTGGTACCATTCTGCCTTTCTAAATATTTACAACATTGTAAAATTAGATGATCATTGGTGCAAATCGGCAATAGATACCGTCAGTGCGTAATTTGGTTGCAGTCTGGGTCAACAATGTGCTCCTTTTCCGATCAGCTCAAGCGCAACGTAAGAGCACCGTGCCGCGTTTGCGGGCATACCGCGTGAGCGTTCAGAGATCGCTCAGAGATCGCTGACAATGCTTGCGCTCTGCGAATGCGTGGTTGCTGTAGAAAAAGAAGCACGTGGTTGAACAGATTGCGCAGCTTTATGAAGCCCACTATTGGAAGGTTCTTTTGAGGTGGCCGAATACAGTAAGCCGCTCTTTGTCGTGTTTTCAAGGAATAACGATTACCCTAATTTCACGCGTACAAGGCGCGGGGTGGTCCTAGCTTTCATCGAGCTGCTCAGCCGCCCCAACGTGTTTTAAGAAGCGATCCTTATGCCGCACGATTCGTCAGGCAAAACGCAGCACAGTATGGGGTTCCTTTGGTTGCGAAGTCCTTTGCCGTGTTCGGGCTGGTCGATGAAAGCTAGAACCACCCCGCGCCTTGTACGCGTGAAACTAGGGTAAAAAACGCTCATCTGAAAAAAAAAATCTGAGATTAGCGAAGACCCATGTCGATTCCGCGTGCGGGCAGGGTTGTGCCGAAGACTGGGCCCATAATCCGTTGAAATCGTCAAAAATCTATTCTTATTTGGAAACGGCGCCAAAAAGAGACAGTTGACCAAAAACTCAGTTTTTTCTAGCCTACTCATTGAACTGAGCAGATTTTTGCTTAGAGTAGCGCGCAATAGTCATTGTCTTCGTAGCAAGTGCCAAGTTATAAGCAACCCAGCTATTCTAGAAATGCATTTTTCTTCATTTGTAAGGTTTTCCGCTAAAATCACCGATTTCTTATGGTAGAGCAGGTGGATATTGAGCATCGCTAGGTAAGGGTGCCTTCATACCGCGCCGGCAGCCGCCGCTGGCAGCCCGTGGCAGCCCGTAGCCGCCGCTGGCAGCCCGTAGCAGCCGCCAACAGCTCGCATCAGCCCACAGCAGCCGCCAGCAGCCCGTGGCGGCCCGTAGCCGCCGCTGGCCGCTTTTGTCATACAAGCGCAAAATCATCAAATTCTTACAATTTTAAGTGCAACCGCCTACACACTCCATCCTCCACGCTTAATCCTTCCTGTTGCCGCAGTTTGATCTCATTCAACATACTTTGTTCGTTGTTGTTATTATCTTGTTACCGTAGATTGGTTATCCTATCGATGCTCAGTTTCCCTCCTCAATTGAACCATATTTCGCCAAAGTTTCTTCGCAATGTGATTTCTTCTGACTTTGGATGCGTCCAGTTCCTGCAGACTGCTATTTGTTGATTTTTTTAGGTATGTTCTGCTTCAGTCATATCACATCGGCGTGGAAGATGGAAAGTATGGGCAGGTGCAGGCAAAGGACTGAGAATTTGATGATTTGCGCTTCAATGACAAAGGCGGCCAGCGGCTGCTACGGGCTGCTGGCGGCTGCTGGCGGCTGCTGGCGGCTGCTGCGGGCTGCTACGGGCTGCCAGCGGCGGCTGCCGGCGCGGTATGAAGGCACCCTAAGTTTCATTTCTATAATTTTGGAGTAGCAGAGAAGCAGGTGCACGCTAGAGGGAATGGGGAGGGAGGGGGGAGGGGAGGTAACGCCCATTTTCGGAGGGACCGCAACTGTATCCGCTGGTTCGCCATGTCAAAAGAAGACGCCGCCTCACTTAAAGGCAGCAGCTCGCCAAACCGAACATCCCAAAATTATGGCATGGAAGGTTGCTTGCACCCCCAAACATGAGAACAGAGCAGGTCCGAGCGCACAGCATGCTGCCCTTGCCTAGAAAACTGCGTTACGCGCAAGCCATTCTAGTCGCGCTGACGAGCTTGCGATTCTCCCTGACCCATCAGAGAAGACATGCCGCAATATTATAACTGCGAAGGTTCCGCAACGATTCTGCCTCTTTAACCATGGCGGGACGCGCTCCACTCGTCCAAATTCAAAATGGGAGGCCTTGAAAAATGGTGGTTTTTTGCCATTTTCGCGCTTTTTGAAGTAGATTTCGGAATCAGCGCCTCGAATTACCTCAGGTAAGCAAAAAAACTTGAAGTCGAGAATTCGCCAAGTCCCTGCCTTCAACGCGGAACCTTTCATGATGCGTGGCGGTAAGCAGGAGCACGGTCTCACTCGCAAAGTTGTGTTGTCTCCGGTAAGGATCGGAGACACCATTACTTTGAAGCTCGGACTTGAAACCTTGAAACCAGCGGATTTCTTTGCCAGTAGCTTTCCAGTAGCAATGTAAAACAATATTCCAACTTGCTTACATTCTCAAAATGGTACTAAAATTTCGTGGGCCACCTGTGCTGAACTCCGTTCCTCTTGTTAGAATATTACTATACGTGAGTAGAATACTATAGAATATTACTATAGAATATTACTATACACACTATACGTGTGTTGCCCACAGGTAGCATCAAGCATCAAGTTTTAGTCTCCTTCATGACAGTCGCAGATGGAGCTGAGCCTATACTGTTCTCCGCAGTAACGTCCACATTTTATGCTCTTGTTACAGAAAGCGAAAGTGGACTTTTCGCTAACCCTTTAAAAATTCTGCTGCAAAAGTTTAATGTCTGACGTACATTTTTTCCCCAGTGCCCACCTACTATTAGCAGGGAAGCCACTCCACCATAGCTCACTGCTTAAAAAGTGCTGCTCACTTTGACCTCGGAGGCTGTTTTCTTGAACCCATTTTCGATTTTCCTTTGCAAACATCCTCATTTTCAAACTATGTTACTTCACGCTGAAATGACTAAACGGTCCAAACTTAGCCAAAAAGGCTAAAATCTTGCTAAGTTAGAGAGAGCTTTGTTAACAGACTGATTGTGAGTAGTTCTAGCACTAGACCTGGTTACTTCAGCGGACGCCAAATAAATATTCCTCACATAAAGATTAGTTCCGATCGACAACAAACTTCATGGAGCTGCAAGTTTTCACTTCGATTTTGAGCTGTTTTGAGAAGTCTACGGTTAGCTGAGAAACATCTGCTGCATTATTGCCGACAGTGTCTTTCTCTAGAAATATTATCATAAGCAAGGATGATGGAATTGCTCTTTCAGTATTCGGTGTATACGCGAGCGTTTGGCGTCAAATGCAAAGAAGGTTTTATCCGAAGTTACTGCTGTTAACAGGTGCCTTTTAAGTCATTATTTGCTCTCCTTCCATAGTGGTCTCTTCTTCAGTTGTAGTGTTCTCTTCTTCAGCTGTAGTGGTCTCTTCTTTAGCTGTAGTGGTCTGCTCCTCCGCTGTGATTTCCGGCGTTGTGTCTACAAGAAAGACTATAGCTCAAACTATCAAACACTTCATTATTTTGCATCTAACTCAACCAACTCACCGGGAGGAGGCTCTTGCAAACAAAGTGGACCAATTTTGCCGTCATCATCGCTAGAGCATACAGCACCTTCGATGAGTTCTTTGCAAGAAGCGTCATCCGTACAGCCCTTATCGTCCTTGGAATCCGCCCAGTAAAGTGGCCCTCCTTCTACGGGTCTAAGTTTATACTATTATGATGCAGAACATTTTAGCCAAGTTTGTGTGGACTTTCTTCCAGAAGAGTTCATATATAGTTTTAACCTCCTGCATCTAGTCACTCATTCAGGTAAAACAAACAGTCACTGAATTTCAAGAAGCCTCGGTCGACCGAGAAAACGATGAAGAATTCAAAACTTATTTTTGCAGATATGACCAGGGTTGAGCAAGAGGTGTGGCACACAACCGTCGGACACGATCCCCCCCCCCCCCCGTTTTCGTTTGCCTGCCGCAGGCATGACATATAGACCTAGCATAGTTAGCAACATTTATGTGATTATCATCAGAGAAGCCCTGTGGGCCAATATTTGCGAATTCTGGGGTTTTCCAAAATTGGGCCACCCGAATGAAGTGCCGTTTTCAAACATGGTTAAAGGCACCGTCCACCCAGATTCTCGACTTCCAGGTTTATGCCGTTTCAGGGCCTTCTCATGTTCCTGATTCCGAATACGAGGTCGAGAATCCGCGAAAACCCCGACAATTCCCGTTCCGGAGGATCCATAGGCCGGCTTTTCGGAACGGTGATTGGATGGGCGCGCACAAATGGGCGGGCATGGATGGGGGTCCTCGTACATCTTCGCTATTCCGAAGCGATTTTCTCGCTTCCGAAGTGACATTTTGCGCCGCGACTTGGGCATTGGCTCGATAGGGGGCCCTACCATCATATGCTGCGAAAAGCTCAAAACTTTCAATCTAGGGTGGACGGTGCCTATAACTATATTTCAGAAGCGAATTAGCTTCATCTTCTGGTACTCAATACGAAGCACTACTCCCTATTAGCCTATACCATGAATTGTGGTGCAAATGACCATCAAACAATGGAATTAGGAACAGTCGAAATTTCGTTTGTCCAATTTTCCGCTTGCAGTGGTTGTGTTTCCAGCAACTATTGCTCAAACGAAAAAAAAACAATCTAGCTCTAATCACTCCTACAAAAACTGCGAGACTTTTGCTATCGAACTGTACCTAGTTTGTTTCCTAGAATTCTCTTTGAAGGTAAGTTGAAGGCACCGTCCACCCTAAGTTGAGCGTGTTGAAGTTTTGGCAGCATATAATTCTAGGGCCCCCTATCAATCCAGTGCCCAAGTCGCGGCGCAAAATGCAGCTTCGGAAGCGAGAAAATCGCTTCGGAATAGCGAAGATGCACGAGGACCCCCATCCATGCTCGCCCACCCCCATCCATGCCCGCCCATTTGTGCGCGCCCATCCAATCACCGTTCCGGAAAACCGGGCTGTGGGTTTTCCGGAACGAGGATTGTCGGGGTTTTCGAGCATTCTCGACTTCATATTCGGAATCAGGGACATGAGATGGCCTTGAACGACAAAAACGTGGAATTCGAAAAACTGGATTGACGGTGCCTTTAGTGAGGTGTGGCACAACCCCTAAAAAGCTGTGGTTGCCACACCTTTTTAGGAGATGTGCCACACCCCATTAACTTACCTCCAAAGAGAATTCTAGGAAACAAACTAGGTACAGTTTGATAGCAAAAATCTCGCAGTTTTTGTAGGAGTGATTAAAGCTGGGTTCGGTTTTTTTTCTTTCTTTTGAGCAATAGTTGCTAGAAACTTAGCCACTGCAAGCGAAAAATTGGACGAACGAAATCTGCGTTTTTATATCGTTGCTATTGCTCCACCTTCTTCTTTATGCAGTGAGAAAATCATTTGAAATCGTTTCTTCTAGGAAAAGATATAGTCGTTCTCCTTTACCTATGCAAATGGAAAATGCTGCGAAAATTTCGGGCTACGGGCTGACATGCTTAGTCTGCGCTACATGTATAGGCTGTATCAACCAGCATCGGTCCCGCATTGGCATGCCTTGCGAGGACGCACGGTCGCATACGACGTCACTTAACGCGTAGCAGTGTTCGCACGCGTCACACCGCACCGTCGCAAGTTGCCGCAGACGCGTCGTCGCACAACCGATGAGGGTTGGTACGGCCTATAGATCGCGAAAGAAGGGACAAGGATAAATATATCTGATAGACTAACTCTCATATTTACATAAAAGTGATTTGAGCCTGACTGGTCCTCTCTAATATGAGATATTAAAAGCGGAAAAAGGAACAGATGAGATTTGGTCTTGCTCGTAATTCCATAGTTTGAATGTTATCCAAAGTGGGAATCCTAATGTGAGCAAAGAAGTAGTAGGTTTGTATTAAGTGCAGAAGGAAATAGTTAACTACTTTTGAAACGAAGGTAACATGTTTGAAAATGACCATTTCTGGATGGATCAATATTTGGAATTTAATTCGCTAAATTTGACCCACAGGGGTTATTTGACATTCGAGTTACAAAATGATGCTCTTATGCTTATGGTGCTCTTTTATCAACCTTACTGTACGTATACGAGGGTAGCCCAAAACATCAATGTGCTAGTACTTTACACGGTGCCTATCTGACATTGTTAACGAATATCATTTTATCGCTAACATCAGCTCACCTCGATGACTCCCCCCCCCTCTCCTTCCCGAACCCCTTAATACGACCCCAGGTGTGGTATGCCACACCCCACGCTTGACCCCCTGGATATGCCGCCCAGTATGTAAGTCTAAGCTATAAAGTAGAGTGCATATGACCGAATTAACTATGGGAGACATCGCAGAAGACGAACTATCTCAGTCTGGGAACTCTTATCAAAGGATTCTGCTAATGAACAGTAGGGAAAGCCTTCTTAACAAAACGAATATTCGCTTTCTGCGAACTGCTCGGCACCATAAAGCAGAAAAATGTCATTTTCCAAAATGCCTTGCAATAGGCTGAAATTGATGTTTTTACCTAGAATTAAGGACGATATCCAGGCAAGCAATATTTCCATTTTTCGTAAAAAATTTTCTTTCAAAAACCTCTTACTTTGCACATGAAGTTAGGTTCACATGCATTTGAAGTTAGTTTCACACTCACCTCTTCTCATATACGCAGGCAAGAGCTACCTTGCCCTGGTTTTTGCAAAACAAGTAAGCACATCCAATCTTGAGCGTTTTGTTGTAAATCATCTAAAGGAGACATAAAAACCGATGAAATTGGGATATACTCGAAGGATGAAAAAGTTATTAGCTCCTTTGTCTAAATTCTTTTCCAAACTGAAAAATGTAAGGCTTACATTAGCAAATGGCTCCATAGATGTGTCAGTATACAGCACATCCGCGCTCAACGGATTTTTTACCGTAAGACTCCAGTCCTCCACAGCATTTTCGAAAAGTGTAGCCAACTGCGCCGGTTTTGGCTTAGTTTGCAACGGGTATCTAGATTTAGAGCCATTCTTGCACTACAGTGCTGATCTCTCTCAAAACCTACGTGATAAAGTTCTCGCCCCTTCCAATCTTGTCCATGTATATGTTTGAATGCTTACATTTGTTTCCGATGGTAGCAAGAGCGAGTCCTTCGTTAGTGCAGTCGTATTTCTACATATCCCAGAAATGTATAGGAGTAAGCTCATGTCAAGCACTTAATCGTACAGATTACTACTTACCAGCTTGAAAAGATTTTTTGATCCTGGTAAATCTCCATAAGTTGCCTTGTCCAACTGACGAGAAGCAACTTTTTCTCTGAGTAAATTGTGTTGTTCTAGGGCTGCCTCGCTAGCAGCAAGTCTGCAGGCTGCTGCAATTGAGAATTTTGAGTCGTTGTCTTAAAGACAGCGTCCAGGCAAATATGGACCTATGGAGATTTTACGTGGAAAGTAATTTTGGGGCCGTAACTAATTCACTGCCCAACCGGCAGCTTGGTTACTCTTCTAACGGCTGAGATATTTCCCTCAAAACTGGTCCCCAGGATCGTATTTCGCATGGATTCATGGCGCAACGCGTGGGTCCTCGCGCAAAACCGATGGGTTGCGCTATGAATCCATGCGAATACGATTGTGGGGTTTGGTTTCGAAGGGAATATCTCAGCCGTTAGAGCACTACCTGACCTGCCGGTTGGGCAGTGGCTAAGTCAGAGAGCCGAAATTACTATCTACGTAAATTCTCATATGTCCAGATTTGCCAGGACGCTACCTTTAAGTCCCTTGGAAGAAGACGCCCAAGACCAAATCATTCTACTCAGCTACTCTACCTGCAGCTTCCCCATCTCGAAGGAGTATAAAGAAGACCTGGAAGGTTTCTTCAAATAGTTTTATACTTCTTATAATATCTAAGGATTACCAACAGCAAGTACATTGTAGAAGTTTGACTGTTGTGCTTTTTGCCTGAAATGAATTTCTTCCAAATTTGTGGGAAAAAAATCTGCAAAAGTATTAGGTTGTCCGGAAAATAATGTCGCATGGCATCCCGCGACAGAATGGCCATAGAAAACAGCGAATGGGGTATCGTTTGATAGAGCAAAGCAAGCTTTACAAAACAGTTCAGGATTGCTTTGGCAAAAATATGCCATTTTCTCAATTTTCAGCCATGGAAAACCCGCGAAAATGTGCATACGAGTGTCTCGTATAGCGAGTCCATGCTTAAGCAAATTAGGGGTTTCCAGGACTTTTTTGAACGAAGGTACAATTTTTCTTCGTTTTTTAGATCCTTAGTGCCTTATGAAATTTGGCTCCAAACTTCACACAAAACAGGCCTGGAGCAAAGGTTCAAGCTTCATTATGTAGAGCTTGCTCTGGTCTATCGGTTGATACCTCACCTTACTTTCGCGTATACTCCGATGCGATATTGTGTTAAAACACAATGCGACATTATTTTCCGGACAACCTATTATAATACAATGTGTAATCAAGTGTCAAGCATGCGATATTTCTAAGGCTATCTCAACGACACCGTCCCTTAGTTTAGCGGCTTCTTACCGCGCAGCAGCTGCGCATCAGACTTGCGATGCCTTTACAAGTGCATCGCTCGTGCTTTTTGTCAACTCTTAATAGTTATATGACATGGGGCTTTTTCTCGTGCTTCTCTTTTTCTCATCTTTTTAAAACCTTTTCATTTCAGAAAGGCTTGTCACAAATGCCATCCCTCTTCACATAAAATTCTAGATGGGGATGTTTTGGCTGCTCGCGAGGAGTTGCGGCCAGATGTAAGGTCTACTGTCGGACGAAGACGCCGAACGTACGATGCAAACGCTTCGCGAACGGTTCTTTTACCAGTAGGGTGAATGATAGTTTCATAATGATTTGGTTGCTAGCTCGCCGCGTAGTGCTTTGAGTAAAGCTGCTATTGCTCCTTCTGCAGTAGGCTTTGTGTGATTATTGAAGTAGCTTCTTTTGGGGTCTACGCTGCAATGCTCTTTTGAAATTGAGGTGTCTTGTTGCCTGAATTCGCATGAGGGAAGACAAATGTGGAACTTTCTGAAGGCGACAACAAATCTATTGAGTTGTAGCACTTCTGTAAGACTAAGCACGAGCATTCCAATATACCTCTACAAACGCGGCGCAAGGCTCAATCTGACGGTCACGCTATTCTGAGGCAATTTTTCTAAGTGTCAAAAACAGTTTTTTGTTTCTAGAAGAGGAGAATCGAATAGCAAAACTCTCAGAAGATGAATAGGAAGAAAGAAGGAAAGGTGCCATGTTTACGAGACTAACCATTCTATACAGATCAGCTCAATATCGATATAATAACTGAAGATCATCTTCCATCTTCATAATTTATGGAGCTGATCTGAATATGAATGGTTAGTCTCGTAAACATGGCACCTTTCCTTCTTTCTTCCTATCCATAACATGGCACCTTATCATATATATTACAATATTATGATATTCATACTTCGCCAAAACTCGTAAGCGTTTTGTTTATTTCTTTGCCACCTTGGTCAAGCTTAATTAAATTCAAAGAGTTATATCATATACTAGCTGGCTTACCCGGCTCCGCCGTATGTTCCGAATAGAAAATTCCATTTCTTAACCGATCCGGACCAAACTTGGCACACATACCCTTCGGGCCCCGGCGGGTGTCATAGTCCACTTTTCGTTATCGATCGATGTCGATTTTATCGATTTTTTGCAAAATTTGAGCTACGGGGCTGGGAGTTGGCAGAGGGGTGTAATCGAGCATGCTGATTACGAATGCAATAATAAATTTCGAAACCGTGCATTACTTTTATCGATTTTATCGATTTCTTTGCAAAATTTGAGCTAGGGGGCTGGAATTTGGCAGAGGGGTGTAATACCCCCCTGTGCCAAATTCCAGCCCCCTAGCTCAAATTTTGCAAAGAAATCGATAAAATCGATAAAAGTAATGCACGATTTTAAAAACTAATATTGTATTCGGAATCCCCATGCTCGATTACCCCCTGTGCCAACTCCCGGCCCTGTAGCTCAAATTTTGCAAAAAATCGATAAAATCGATATCGATCGATGACGAAAAGTAGCCTATGACACCCGCCGGGGCCCGTAGTGTATGTGTGCCAAGTTTGGTCCGGATCGGTTCAGAAATGGAATTTTCTATTCGGAACATACGTACAGACAGACATACATACAGACAGACATACATACAGACAGACAAACAGACATTCAGCTTTATATATAAGATATTAGGTCGTTTCAAAAGTAATTTCGTTTTTTGAACTGGCACCACATTTGACGGAACAAAGCTTTCTAAGAGATCTTGGAGGCGTTCGATGCAGAATTTCATTCTCTTTCTCATTATAAAATTGTTGCAAAACAGTCAACCGAGCTTTCAGAAAATAACCAAAATCTGCGGACCATGCTTTTTGAGATGGTCAAGTTTCACGATTTTTTAAAACTTTCATATCCATCCTCAGAAGGAGTTCAAGTAACGCCTTTCTAGAGCAAGCCCTACAGAATGCAAAACTATTTTTTTCTCCTTTCCATAGCTTGTCCTACATTTTAAACAGATTTTTAAGTGATGCTACCGATTTCCATACTTGGGCAGCTAAATCCTCGTAGAACATCAAAAGAAGAGCAGCTCGCGCACTATTCGATGCAGCATTTTCTCCTCTTTCTAACAGTTGTTTTTTTGTTTCCGATTCGTTTAGTTTCCGGAAATAACATCATTATAACTCATTTTTTTAGCGAGCCCCAGGCTGTACCCGAAAAACTCGAAATTTGATATTTCGAATCCGCAAACTCTCATTTGCCTTATAAAATCAATACTAAGTCATAAATCATTTGAAAGCTTGAAATTCCAAGTAATTACTGATGTTTGATGCGATTGTGGTTTAGGTGAACATGTCAAAATCAGATGGTTCTGTTAAAAAATCTTTTAAAAAGTTACGGCGAGCTAAGAGAAAGAGAAAAAAGCAGTACTGTATTCTGCAAGGCTAACTCTATCGAATCTTTACTTGAACTCCTTCTGAGGATTGATATGAAAGTTTTAAAACATCGTGAAACTTGACCATCTCAAAAAGCATGGTCCGCAGATTTTGGTTATTTTCTGAAAGCTCGTTGACTGTTTTGCAAAAATTTTATAACCATGAGAAAGAGAATGAAATTCTGCATCGAACGCCTTCAAGATCTCTTGAAAGCTTTGTTCCGTCAAATGTGGCGCCCGTTTGAAAAAAGCGAAATTACTTTTGAAACGACCTAATATATAATGGCAAGGTTAATTAACAGTCGGATTTTGCCCGATATTCAATTATTGCAATTGACAAGCATTTTATAAAATTTGAAGCAGTGTCGGTTTTGTAGAAGAGAGGACACTAATATGAGTTGTTGGAAAGAAGTAAGCATTATCAATTCAATGGCTTTTTAATGTTAAGATTGAACGATTATTGGACAATAAAAGGAATCATTAAGCCGTGAATTTGAATGGCAAAAATTGTTGGCACCCATATGCAGTCAAAGAAGCTGCATTGTGCTAGGTGTTGGTTTTTCCTACCCCTCCTTCGAAAGGGTAGAGCTATGGCCATAGATACAACCACACAGTATGGAAGAAATATACAGGGTGTCTCAAAAGTACCTACATGCTGATTAACCCTTGATACATCTCTTCCCACATAGTCTTTTGCCGCCATTAGGGACCATTGCTGTAGGACTGCGGTAAGAATTGTTAGTATACAGCGCATTTGAGACAAACGTTCGAAAGAACAAAAGACTGCAAAACCGTGTAGCAAATTTTTCACGCATACTAATAGTGCTACACAATTTTTGACAATTAAAGCTCTTTAATAACGTAACGCATTTTTGAGAAACATTAGGAAAAACAGCTATTGCTGTAGCTACTACATAGTTTAACTTTTGAAAAAAGCTTAACTGTAAAGTGAGATTTTCTTACTTGAAGCCAGCTACTCTGAATAGCTTAGATAAAAGCTTTTGCATTGTTCTATTTTTGAAGCAAAATGTGATCATAATATTATGAGCAGCATATGCATCTGCTCAAAACCATCCTCAAAGTCCCTGCCACAATCGTACCTGAATAAAGAGCGATCTTGAATCGCTTCAAACTGTATTGGGGCATGACATCTACTTACAGAGAGAGGATACTTAGTCGAAAGCACCAATCCAGATGAGACATACATCATTTTGAAGCGCTTGAAACGCTGATTCTCTGTAATTTCTAATAGCGGAGCGGTATTGTAGAAGGGGTTATAAGGGGTGTTTTTCTCTGGGGTTGAGGCGGCCTCCAACAAGTCTCCCCTTATCTATGAGCACTGTAGAGGAGTACCAGATGGTGGCAACTGGCATAGTAGTAAGTAATTTGATGAAGATTACAATAAGGATTATAATACTCATATTACTTTGGTTTTACCAACATTTCCAACTACGATTAGCATTGATATCATCAGAAATTTCAGGTTTTGAGGCTCCAAAACCATTTAGAAGCCCAATTTTGCAAGAGTTGCGATGGAAAACCTTGACACTTTCCTTATCAAGCAAGTTACTTATCACTCGGCCAGTTGTAACCAGTTGGTAATCCTCTACGGTGCTCATAGATAGGCAGACCTGCTGGAGAACGCCTCAATCCCAGAGGGAAACAATCCTCATAACTCCTCCTACAAAATGGCTCCGGTGCTAAAATCTGTAGATTTGAATCAGCGTTTCAAACGCTGATTGATGATGTATGTCTCATCTGGATTGGTGCTTTCGACTAAGTATCCTTTCCTTGTTATATTTACTCTCTTAATACAACATATATTCATATCAGCTTGCAACCTGAGTCCAAATATGTTTTCCATAGCTGCGAAACGTTATTCAGAGCATAGTTTACGGGCTTTCTCTGGCGCGAATTCATCATTCGACTTGCTGGATATTTTGCCACCTCTGCTCACCGTGCTTGCAAAGAAACTAGAGACAAGTTGAAATGATTTTAGCACTGAAGAAAAGTGCACAAATCCGTGCCTGAACTCGAAATTCAAGATTATAGGAGAACTTTTAACGCCAATGGCTGCAAGTAGACAAGAATTTGCAATTTATATAATACTAGCTTGCTTACCCGGCTCCGCCCGGCCCTGTGAAAATAGTTAATAAAGATCCTATCCCTATCCCTGTACTGCCTTTCCCTGTGCCCACTTCCACACTTCACTTCCTCTTCCCTGTGTTGTTTTCGAAATCAGCATGCCCACTTACCCCTTCTGTGCCAACTCCCAGCCCTGTATCTTAAACTTTACAAAAAATCGATAAAATCGATAAAAGTAATCGATAATCCTGAAAACTAATATTGTATTCGGAATCCCCATGCTCGATTACCCCCCTGTGCAAACTCCCAGCCCCGCAGGTCAAACTTTACAAAAAAATCGATACAATCGATAAAAGTAATCGATAATCCTGAAAACTAATATTGTATTCGGAATCCCCATGCTCGATTACCCCCTCTGCAAACTCCCAGCCCCGCAGGTGAACTCTGCAAAAAGTCGATAAAAATCGATAAAATCGATATCGATCGATGACGAAAAGTTGCCTATGACACCCGCCGGGGCCCGAAGTGTATGTGTGCCAAGTTTGGTCCGGATCGGTTCAGAAATGGAATTTTCTATTCGGAACATACGTACACATATACAGACAGACATACAGACAAACAGACATTCAGCTTTATATATAAGACTAGCGACCCTACGGGTCGCTAGAGGTGGGTGGGGACAATTACATTGATTTCTGCCATTAATTAACTAAAAATCCCAAGAAAGAGAATTTCCATCTTTCCAGCGACCTTTCGCGTGTTGTGAGTAGTAAGAACAAAACACTATGCTCTAAGGAAAGGAAGCTACTACTAGTGACTATCTGCAAAGCATCTCTGCTATTCCTCTTGCATATACCTTCGCCCAGATACCACAGCTCTTAAACAAGGAAGCTACCTCCAAGACCTGTGGCCGTATTCATCAACGAACCCTGAGGGTTAAGCTTACCCTCCAGGGTTAGTTTAACCCTCAGGGTTCATTGGCCGTATTCATCAACCATAGGCTAGGGTTTACCACGAAACGCGATCTACCCGTATTGATCAACAAACCTGTGGCCGTATTCATCAACCCTGAGGGTTAAACTAACCCTGGAGGGTTAAGGCGTCAGTTACGCGTGCGCTGTGCAAACTCACATCACAGAATGCCTAAGTACGGGCTAAATTCACTTTATACTTCTATTCTTTCACTGTTATAGTAGTATAGTCAACGAATAAGCTTCTAACACTAGTTTTTATAATACATCTCTAGCATACTTGTGCAGCATCCAATCTTACAGCGTGAGTTTATTTTCATGTGTGCAATTGTGCAGTGTAAGTTCTACTTTTGCGCAGTTCGTTTTATACCGGGCTGTGCTACTCTTTTAGGGGTCAATGCGTGTAATTATAAAGGGGTTTTTCTGTTTTGGCACTTGTCAGAGTGGAATGCCATTTTTCCTCGTCGCATTCAATTGTCACCAAAGCTAGAATTCTTTTTCTTGCGAAGTCAGTGTTTCATGTACTTCGAATATGAACATAAAACAAAGTTGGAATTAAATACTATAACAACAACCAATACTAAATACTACATATTCGTTGATCGTTTTCCATAAACTATTAGATTCGAGTAGATGTTTGTATGAAGTGTTAGGGTAGAGTTAACCTTGCTCTGAGCTAGGGTTAAATTAACTCTGATAAATCACGTAAGTTTAACCCTCCAGGGTTAGTTTAACCCTCACGATTCGTTGATGAATACGGGTTAGTCGCTTTCGGGGTAAAATTAACCCTCAAGGTTAGATTTAACCCTCAGGGTTAAGCCTACCCTGTGTTTCATGAATACGGGTTAAACGCTTTCCGGGGTTAAACTAACCCTCCAGGGTTAGTTTAACCCTCGGGGTTCGTTGATGAATACGCCCACTGTTCAGAACAGCCGATTCATTCCAAAACTCAGATTGATTTCCAGGAAAGTGCCATGTAAAGGAAGCGTCAAGTTATGTCTTCCAGCAGCCGAAAACTCGAGTATGTAGGTAAAAGCGAAGCAGTATTTTCTTCGATGATGTCTTGTCAGTGAACGGACTCATTTCTTAGAACAGATAAAAACTGGCCCAACGCCTTCTTTTGAAGGACAATCTTACCGAAACTGCCCTGTCGTATAAAACCCTAGGTCTTTCCTTCCCTCGAAACCAAGCTCCTTATGCTTCCGCTTTTAGGGGCAGAAGGATGGTTGAGGACAAGGGGCCGTAAAAATATTGACACCTAAAAATTTTTAGCGCGAATGCCTTGCTGCTGAGCCCTGAGTCTTTTCTTCCCTCGAGACCAAGCTCTCTGTTTTTTTGCTTCTAGGAACTAAAGCATGATTTTGGCGAAGTTCAAAAGGCCAAAATTTCCAGAGAAGATAATTTCCTGTCGCAAGAAGCTCATGTGTCTGTCTTTCCCTCGGGACCACTTTTCTGCCTTCAGATGCAGAAGTCTGGTTTTTGCAGAGTAGAATGGCCACAAGTGAGTTTCAAACAAGTTTCTGTAGAATAAACATTGACACCCAGAAATTCTCAGCGAAAGTATCTTGCTGGCTGAGCTCATGAGTCTCTTCCCCTCGAGACCAAGCTGTTTTGCTTTTAGGGGTAGAAGTACGGGTTCTGCAGAATAGAATGGCCACCAATTTCAAACAAGTTTCTGTATAATGAAACATCGACACCCAGAAACTTCTAGCGAAAATATCTTGCTGCCTGAGGCCATAATTCTTTCTTCCCTCGGGACCAAGCCCCTTATGCATTTTTGCTTTTAGGGCCAGAAGTGTGGTTTTTGAGTTTTGTGGTTTTTGCGAAGTTTTGGAGTCCAACGTCTTAGCGAAAATGTCCTGTCGGATGAAACTCATGGGCTGTCCTTCCCTAGAGACTGAATTCCCTATGCTTTTCTGCTTTTAGGGGCAGAAGTACTGGTTTTGGCGAAGTCTAGGGGTCAAACCCCTTGGCGAAAATGTTTGTGGCATGAAGCTCATGGTTCTGTCTTTTCCTCGAAATCAAGCTATCTGTGCTGTTTCGCTTTTAGAGGAAGAAGTGTGGTTTTTGCAAAGTAGAGGGGCCAGAAGTAAATTTTAAGCAAGTTTCTGTATGAATAAACACTGACATCCAGAAATTTTTAGCGAAAGTTTCTTGCTGGCTGAGCTTATGAGTCTTCCCCCGAGACAAAAAAGGCCAGAAGTAAATTTCAAGCAAGTTCTTTACAATCTTTGACACCCAGAAACTTCCGGCGAAAATATCTTGCTGCCTGAAGCCATGATTCTTTCTTCCCTCAAGATCAAGCACCCTGTGCTTTTTTGCTTTCAGGGCAGAAGTACTGGTTTTTGCGAAGTAGAAGGGGCCGAAAGTTTCAGTGAAAATGTCCTATCGGATGAAGCTCCTAGGTCTGTCCATCCCCAGAGACCACTTTTCTGCTTTCAGAGGCAGAAGTATGGTTTTTGCAAAGTGGAAGGGACAGAAGTAAATTGCAAGGAAATTTCTGTATAATTAGATATTGACTCATAGAAAAACTTAGCGGAAACGTCTTGCCGCCTCAGTTCATAAGCCTTTACTTCCCTCAGGACCAGGCTCTTTGTGCCTTTCTGATTTTAGGGGCAGAAGTAGGATTTTAGAAGGTAAAGGCTGGCCAAAGTGGATCTATAACAACTTAGATAAATTTACCGTCTTCGTCAATTCCGAGTGTGATTATAGAATTCTCAGCATGCTCGCTTACTCTCGGACCCGTACCACCTCAGCCTCGTAGCTTCAGCTTCAAAACAAAGATGAAATCAATAAAAGTAATGGGTATTTTCAAAAACGGTTACTTCTTCGCAGCGAGCGTACTCACAAACAACTTCGTGCCAAAAATCAGCCGTGTAGCTCTAATTTTACAAAGAATGGGAAAATCGACAGAAATAATAGGTACTTTCAAGAACACTTATTATAATACAATCGTAATCGGCATGCTCGCTTTTCCCATGCGCCATATCCCAGGTCCATGGCTTAAATTTTGCAAAAAATCGATAAAGCAAGTGAAGGTAATTGATAACTTGTGAATTAAGAACGTGTTCGTGAGCAGCATGTTCAATCATTAGGCTGTACCAACCCCCGGCGCCGTGGTTCAAACATTGCAAAAAAATTGATTAAATCGATAGAAGTAATGGGTATTTTCTGAATTGGTTATCATATTCGTAATCAGCATGTTCGCTCACCCCCTGTGCCAACTCTCAGCGCCGTAGCTCGAACTTTGCAAAAAATCGATATAATGATAAAAGCAATGGGCATTTTTGAAAATGGTAATCATATTCGTAATCAGCATACTCGATTACCCCCCTTTGCCAACTCCCAGCCCCTTAGTTCAAAATTTGCAAAAAATCGATAAAATGATAAAAGTAATGAGTATTTTTGAAAATGGTTATCATATTTGTAACAGCATGTTCGCATACCCCCCGTGCCAACTCTAAGCGCCGTAGCTCGAACTTTGCAAAAAATCGATAAAATGATAAAAGTAATTGATAATTCTAAAAACTAATATTGTATTCGTAATCATCATGTTCGGTTACCCCCCTGTGCCAACTCCGAGCCCCGTAGTTCAAAATTTGCAAATAATCGATAAATTTGGTGGAAGTAGTAGCAAGTTTCCATACTGGAAAACGACAGACACGAAAACACCATCGACCAGAAAAACACCATCGAGGACGTACAGACAGCATCCACCAGCGTACAGACAAGTACACCATTCGGTTTTATATATATAGAAGGATTAGTTTGGAGTGCTTTCATCCTCAAAACCTCAGCTTCCATTAATGGCCAGTACGAGCCATGTGTTTTGCTAATTCAGCGCTTCTCGCGCAAGCTCCTTTCTGCGCAACGCGTTACATTAATGTAGGGTGACTAAATTTAGTCGCCCTAAATTGGTCGGCGCATACTCTACAAAAAATGTCCAAACTTCAAGGACAAATTAAGAAGTGAAATTACACCTCGCATTAGTTTGTTCCGCAACCGAATAAAATTTAACTGTTCGCAAAAATCCCTGGTCCGCGTTAAGACAAGCATATTTTCTCGTAATCCAGTTATTAAAGATACCAGGGCTCTGTTCGGCACAAGAGGGCTAGTTGAAAACGCAAAAAAACGAAGTCCCTTGGACTTTTGCGAAAAGTCCCCTTTGACCCTGTTCCACAATCCCTAAAAAATCTCCAAAAAACGAAACGTCGACTAAAAAAACGTCGTTAATTTAGTGGTGTCTTTTTGCGGCCAAGAACGAAACCTCCTTTGCTTTTTGTCCCAAAAAGATATGCAGCTTGTTTGTAAGCCACCTGTGCCGAGCCCTGAAAGATACACGTTACTTCAACTATTCCAATGCTGACAAAGCTAATGCCCTGGCTAAATACTTTGCTAGCTTCGTCACTCATAGCCCCAATAGGATCTCGAACCAAGAAAGAATTTGTTCAAATTTTGCCGCTCCATGAACTGTATGTTACACCCAATACATCCTCTGGTATTAAGGAATCAAAACCTGCTTTCAAAATTCTACGATGATATATCTCAGATTATTTATTAGGAATGTGCTAATGCGCTCTCCAAACGTTTGATTTACATTTCCAACAATTCCCTGTTGTCTGATAAACTACCTGGATTTTGGGAGGGTTTGTTACAGCTATCCCAAAGAATACAAATTGTCAATTTATGGAGAAGATTGTGAGAGATGTAACCACATCATGAATTTCGAAGCATATCTTGCGTTCAAGCATTAAGCCTTTTTGGAAAGGCACGTACTGCTACTACCTACCAGATAGTATTCAATTGGACTTTATCGTTTGATTAAAAAAGGTCCATATACAAGGTGTCTCAATCATTGAATTTAAGTTGCGACGTTGCAAATTTGTTGGATCTTTCATTTCCAAGTCAAATTTTGCATGTGAGAATGTCGTAAATATGTTAATAGGTCTTGTAACATCGCTGCTTGCATTGTGCACTCTCAGGTAATGCTCTTACAAACAGTCTGACTTTGGAATTAAGCCATCTAAAGGGTACATTTTGTTTTAGCGTATATAGCATATACAGCGCATTCACAGCCTTTGCTAACTTTTAAATTCATGTAGAGCTACTCTCCCTCTGCAACTGCAGCCCGAACGCCGGCCTCATTCATCACTGTATGACCAAGAAACAAAACCCTTTGAAGTCCTGTCACGAGAGGAAGAAGTTTTTGGAAGCAAAAAATATCAAATTGGTCCATAATTGCTGTTTTCTCAAATGTCTAGTGCAAGTTGACTGCAACGTTTTGACCATTTTGCAAGATTTCAAAAATGTAATTTCCAGAGTGAAGTATTCCAACCATTGCGTCCGGACCTCTTGACTTTTTGTGATTAGTCTTGAAAAAAGGCCTGCGCTATACTCCTCCATAATTTGGACAGTTCTCAAGCATGAGACTGTTCGATATCAACTACCTGTCTGTCATGACTGATGCGTTCCTTAAGAATCGGCGGGCTTTTCTAGGGGCCAGTGGAGGACAAATTGGATTAAGTGTTTGCGTAGATATGTATTAAGCTGTATGAACATGTGCACCAAATTTTGTCTGTCTATGGCGGGTTTTCTCAGATTTTAGCTTTGTTTTTACAGATTAAGGATTTATGGGATGCCCTGTAGATCTCTTTGATCTTTACAAGGCTTTTCACAGGGTTCCCTATCAAAATCTTGTAAGAGAACTCGAAAGTCTGCTGTTTGTGATGCTTTGCTAGCTCGCCTGAATTATTAGCCGCAAGACGGATACATAATAGCCAGAATTGGTCATAATTACTCTAAAAATACTCACAGCAGCGGAGTCCCACAGGACGCCTATCCACCTTTGCTATTTCATGTAACCTTCAGGCTTGCCTAAAATATCGAAAACTTCATCAGTCAGTACTTATGTAAGCTGACGGGATTGAAATCTGTGGGTGCACGCTAAGAATGTCACAGCATCAAAATATGAAATGATAAAATCTAATAGGGTTCACCCTAATTAATAACTAAGGAATTCTTATTGATACCGCCCTCAAGTTTTTTCGGCACATAAAAATGTAGTCAGAAAAACATAAACAGTACCGTAAGCCATATCGAAATTTATTAGGTTGTTACATAAGTTCTAGGTTATAAAAATCAACAAAATGGGAAATTTTTAGCAAATTCAGATGGTAATATATGCTACGTTGTTGCGCACAACCTTCCGCCACCATGCTGTCAAATTTTCATTTCCCTTTTTCCAAAACTTAGCGCTTCCAGTCCCAAAAAGTCTGACCTTCAGAAAGCTTCAGAAATCGTCTTCGAAATCAAAACAGACGCCAACCATGTGAGATAGACTGGAACAAATGATAATGCTAAAGCGAGTTTCAGGAGCAGACTGGGTCAGAGCCTTCTACTCAGGTCTTGACTCTTTGCAAGGAGCTACGACGACGTTTGCCGTCGCGTGCCAAATTTGTCTTGCAAGAGAAGCTCGCTAGACCTATTTATTAGGCCTTTTCTGCAGTGAAGATTCGTTTAAACGGTGATTTTTGGTTGCGTATATGTCGACCATCTTGTTCCTACCTAGCTTTCAGTGCAGAACCTCCTGCCCCTCTTCCAAAAATCTTTTTCAGGAGCGCCCTGCAAACCCTTTGTTCTTCGTATTAGTCCAGTTCTTTTTTGCCTCATACCGACGGGAAAACGCCAACTTCCATAATTGGTGAAAAAATCTGCGCAAAACACTATAAGTAAAATTGAGCAAGTGCCGAAAAGGTTCTTTTTGCCTTTTGAAAAATCCTTCTTTGGAGTTGAGATTTTGAAACAGATCATTTTCTTATCGAAAACATCAAGTTTACTCTTAAAAGAGTGATCAAATCAAACTCTTCTCAAGGTATACACATTTGCCGCAAACCAACCGCTCCTCGAGAAAAAAAGAGGACAAAAAATAAGTTCTACAAACTTATGAAACGATTTAATACACTCACAACATCACTCAATTTCAAAGTTTCTATCTCATCTTGATATTGTTCGTGAGCGTGGAGCCCTTATAGTAATATGGATGTGGAGAAATCAAGAAACCAGGAAGCTAGGAAACCGGATATGTTCCAAACCGATATCGCTGAGAATTTTCACATTCTAAAGTCATAACTGTTTGAATGCATGCACTTCAAATTTTCGCCCAGATGGATCATCAATGTACTGACAAGGGTCTGTTCAATTTCTTACATTGTTTTGCTGCTTTTACACATTATAGGGATGAGAATCGCCAAGATACACGACTCTCAAAGAGAGAATTCATGAGAACGTGAGTATGTAACCTCATAATCTGACAAGTGCAGACGGGTGCCTGTGTCATGCACAACCTGATAGCGTTCTTTACAGAGAAGCAAGTTTTTTGATAGACGAGCGAGAAGTGCAAGCGAATCTCCAATCTTGTGTGGTTTAACTAATTTTTTTCCGTTTAGAACTTACTGTGAAACTCTTTGGCGCGAATACTGGGATTTTCGTTAACAGTGTATTTAAAAACTTTAGTGTGTGGAATTTCGGGTCAATTCAAGATTATCAATATTTCAGCCAAAACCAGCAACGAGGTCAAGAGCGAAAATCGAGAAAAATTAAAGATGGCGCCACTTTCTTAGAAAAAATTTGAGCATAGAGGTACTCGATCTGCTGATTAACACATCTTCTGCCCATGCTAGTTTCTTTCTTTAGGGTCAACGGTGGCTAAATTTCAGTAAATATGGATTCTAACAGAGTTTGCTAGCCATTTTCGCCTTCACTTCAAAGATACTTTGCACCGTTCTAGCTGCTAAGAAACTCGCGAAGCTGCTGTATCAAATGATGTTTATCTGAGGTCTCTATCTACATTAAGGATCGGGTTGCGCCCTAACAAAACCCATCAACATAATTGAAAACCTCAGATCAAAACTAAATGACTTCACCGATATATGGGGTAAATAGTAACAACGGAAGTGAGCGGGGCCTACAGTTCAAAGCTAAAAATTGGTAACACCGATATTTTAGAGGTTCCAAAACCTCCAGAATCGATAAAATCGAACATTTGGAAATAATCGGAGATTTCGCAACTTAAAAATTTTGATTTCGCCAATTTTTGAAACTTACACCAGGGTCAAGCTTGTGATGCGACTGTCGCAACGGGGGTCGTAAGAGGGTATCTAAGGTGGGGGGGGGGGGGGTCGTAAGAGGAGGTAGTTAGGCTAAAATACCCTAGGCTTCAAAGGGAATAAAAGGCAGACAATTAGTTATGTTGTTTACAATAAATCTATAGAAAAGTGGAAATCAGAATAAAAAAGATAAAAAGTCTGTAGAAACTCTCAAAAAAAACATTTACAAGAGCTTAAAACACTTCTGAAGGATGTATTATTTGATAAAAATGCTAAATGTACCGATTGCCCTAGAAATCTTGCTTCTGAAGCCTTCCTGAAGTCTCACACACTCGACAAAAGCGAATGTCTTTACCAGCTGTGACCATCATAAAATTCTAAATCTTTTTGTAATGTTTTTCACGGGCTCATATCATTTATCTGTACTTTTGAGATGCTCCGCTATATCAGTGCAAAATTTGGTGTTATTTTGTAAACTGTAGATTTTCTTATAATTTTATGTATGGTAGCAAAAAGTCAGGATAGGGGGGTCGTATCTGGGTCGGATCTAAATTTCTTCGGAGCTATTGGAGCTTGTTGGCTGCAATTCTGCTGCAATATGAGGCCATCCTCCTACATTTTCTCATAAAAATTGCAGGCTGTTTTATAAATTCTCTGGTAAGTTACAGACTTTTGAGCTCAAAAATCCCAGTTTTTGCTTTCTAGGATCGCATCTAAATTTGCGAGAGTGGCATCTAAATTTTTTCGAGCTTACTGCACCTCAAGAGCCGAAACTTTTTCTTTGGATAGTCTGGGCACTATACTACAGAACCTGTGCTTTGCAGCCTCTCAGTCTTTTCCTGGCCTTAGTTACGAATTTTCAAACTACCGTGCTCATGCACGTTTTTGACGTCGTTCTGGACGGCGCTCAAGCGGTTTTTTTCCGCGGGAAAAACTGTGGAAGAGGTAGGAAGTAAGCTTAGTCGAAAACATCTTTTGCAGTTCAAGAATGTCATTTTTTCTCCGTGCAAAAATTTGTGTCGCCTGCGGGAATCGAATTTGCTGGCCTGAAGTATGCCTGAAAATTCAAAAAAAAAAACTTGCAGAATCTCAAACATTGTTGAAGGTGAGTATGTGTGCTACAGATGATGGACGCACCCATTGGCCTAGAAATTCTGCTTCCGAAGCCTCACTGAAGTTCTCACGAAGGTGTTTTTTGAGATTGACATTCGTTTATACAGGTTACCGCGGGGAATGTGGGCAGGGGAGGTAAGGGGGAAATAATTGGGTGAGGGTGGGGGGGGGGGGGGTGGGAGGGGGAAGGGGGGAGGTCGTACGGATGGGTACCTTCAAGGGGGGGGGAGTCGTAAATGAGGGTCTCGGATCGCATCAGCACGCTTGACCCTGATTCACACCTCCAATTTTGAACTTCAAGGCTCCACTCACCTTCTAAGGCCCGCCCACTTCCCAAAACTCCGCCTACTCGACCACAAGCTCCCCCCTTTCTTCCCTCAACAGCCAGCTTACCCATTGTTAGCACCACCTCTCCCTATCACTGCAAAACTGCTAATCCACCGACCAAAGCAACGCCCATTTCACTCAAAACACCTTCAAATGAAGCTCGCCCTTTCCCTTCTCGACTCCGCCCACCTGCACTTCAATCGTTACAAAATGAGCGAAAAATGGCAGCCGGGAACCTGTTACACGCGTTTTGGTAATAGAATGGGAGGGGAAAATGAACGGTTAGAAAAAGAATTGCGTGGTTCGATCCAAAAAAGGCACTCCCATAGAGCGAGAACCTACATTTTCCTGGATTATATACTTATCCCCAATTTAAACATGGCTATCCCACTCCTACCCTACTATCACGACACCTCCCTCGCATCTATATACACCGTATTTTTGTAGTTTCCCATATGCAGTATGAAGTAAGCATCGCTGAAACTTGCAACTAACTCCAGCACAAGACCTGGTCACTTCAGCGGACGCAAAATAAATATTCCTTATATAAAGATTAGTTCTGGTCGGCAACAAACTTCATAGAGCTGCAAGTTTTCACTTCGATTTTGCGCTGTTTTGAGAAGTCTACGTTTAGCTGAAAACATCTGCTGCAGTGCCGACGGTGTTTTTTTCTAGAAATTTTATCGTAAGCAAAGTCAATGAGATTGCTCTTTCAGTATCCGATGTATATTTGGCTTCAAATGCAAGAAAGGTTTTATCCAAAGTTACGGCTGTTAAAAGCTGCATATTAATTAAGGATTTGCTCTCCATCTGTTGTGGTCTCTGGATCGTCTGTTGGAGTCTCCGGCTCATCTGTTGGGGTTTCTGGGTCGTCTGTCGGGGTCTCCGAATCATCTGTAGGGGTTTCTGGGTCGTCTGTTGGAGTCTCCGGCTCATCTGTTGGGGTTTCTGGGTCGTCTGTCGGGGTCTCCGGGTCATCTGTAGGGGTTTCTGGGTCGTCTGTTGGGGTTTCCGGGTCGTCAGTTGGGGTCTCTGGCTCCTCTGTTGTGGTTTCCGGAGCTTCTGTTGCTGAAAGGGAGTAGCCGAAACTTGTTGAACACCTTGATATTTTGCACCAACTCAAACTTACCAGGAGGAGGTTCTTGCAAACAAAGTGGACCAACTTTGCCATTATTGCTTGAGCATACAGCACCTTTGATGAGTTTTTTGCAAGGAGCGTCTTTCGTACAGCCCTTGTCGTTCTTGGAATCTGCCCAGTAAAGTGGCTCTCCTTCTATGGGCCTAGGTATAGGCTGATTTCATTGGTAGAATGGTCAAGTTTTCTGACAATTGTCGAGGTAAGTGGCGAATAAACTGGTTTTATGTGCTCCCTTGGTTTTCGAATTGCGCTTAGGAACAGTAAACTAAAGTTTCCGATCCAGTATATTGATCTCTTTTTTCCTGTTTTGCAGATAGATCACTGCTTTGTCAAACTCAAAAATCAGCGAGCGGCCGTGCGAAAGCTCGTGGTCTGAAATTTTTAGCTAGACACCCGTATTTGGGGGTCGAAGCTGCGAAAATTGGGGATCATTTTAAGATTTTTTAAAGCTCATTGAATGTTCACTTTACTGTATGAATGGATAGGTGCGGCGTTTTCTATATGAAGACCAATTTTTCTGAAATACTGCTAGCGAGTGCAAGAAATCAGTCATCGGTTTGCCCAATCGTGCCGGCATAGCTCCGACGATTGCGTGAAGTAATACCGAGAAGACTTCATGTAGTGAAACGCTGCATCTACTCATTCATCCAGTGGAAACGCAAACATTTAATGAGCTTCAACAAATCTTAAAAGCTCAAAACATATCCGTAAATGCGACCTCCCAGTGATGGTTCTTAGCTAGGAAGCAGTGACGGTCGCAGGATTTCCGACCGGGGGGGGGACACAAAAAAATCTAATGAAGGTGCGGGGCGTTAGCAACGCACACCGAAAAAATTTTTTGAGATGATTCCCGAAATTTTTGCGGACTTAAGACCCCGAAAATTTTCAGAATACTGATTTGAATTTTTAGAAAATTTTAAAAATCATTAATTGTTTACTATTATAACACCTGTAAGTAACCTTAAAAATTTCGCGACCCATCCTCGAGGGGGAGGGGGCGCTCTCGGACCCTGCTAGGAAGTCACAGTACATACAGCCGAAGGAAGTGGGGGAAAAGAATGCAAATAGCACGAAAAATTATGTTTTCATCTAGAAACAAATCGTGCCTATGTGCGATGTTTGTGAGAAATATTCTTCTTTTCATAAACACCTTTCTCAAAAGCCTCTTACAGCATTAGCCTCTTACTTACCTCTTCTCGTATACACACGCAAGAGCTACCTTGCCCTGGTCTTGGCAAAACAAGTAAGCACATCCAATCTTGAGCGTTTTGTTGTAAATCATCTAAAAGAGAGACAAGAGACATAGAAGCCGATGATTTTGGGTACTCGGAAGACGAAAAAGTTATTAGCTCATATGTCTAAATTCTTTCTGAACAGGAAACATGAGAAGCTTACATTAGCAAATGGCTCCATGGATGTGTCAGAATACACCACATCTGCGCTCAACGGATTTTCTACCGTAAGACTCCAGTCCTCCACAGCATATTCAAAAAGCTCAGCCAATTGCGCCGGTTTTGGGTTAGTTTTCAGTCGGTATCTAGATTCAAAGTCAGTCTTGCACTGCAGTGCTGATCTCTCTCAAAACATACGTAATAAAGTTCTCGCCCCTTCCAACTTTGTCCATGTATATGCTTGAATGCTTACATTTGTTTCCTATGGTAGCGAGAGCAAGTCCTTCGTTAGTGCAGTCGTATTTCTGCAAGGAGTCCAAATGTATGGGATTAACTTAAGCACTTGATATTACAGATTTTTACTTACTTACCAGCTTGAAAAGACTTTTTGATCCTGGTAAATTTCCATAAATTGCCTTGTCCAGCTGACGAGAAGCAACTTTTTCTCTGAGTAAATTGTGTTGTTCTAAGGCTGCCTCGCTAGCCTTAGCAGCAAGTCTGCAGGCTGCTGCAATTGAGAATTTTGAGTCTTGTCTTGAGTTCCTTAGAGGACAAAGCCCAAGACTAAATCATTCTACTCGGCTACTCTACCTGCAGCCTCCCCTTCTCGAAGCAGTATGAAGAACACCTAAAAGATAATTTTCAATTGGTTTATGGACTTCTGATAGTATCTAAAGAATACCAGCAGCAAGAACATTGTGTAAGAGTTCTCCTGTCGTGCTTTTGCCTGAAATGTCTTTTTCTGATTTTGTGAGAAGAAAAGTTGCAAAAGTACAATGTGTAAATAACTTTAGTCGAGTATGAGATATTAGGCTTTTCGTCAACACTGGATGATAGTTGCATGATAAGGGGCTTTTTCCCGCCTTTTTCTCTTTTTCTCATCTATTTAAATCTTTCTTATCGGTAAGGCTTTTATTAATATTGCCGTGACAGCCGTGACAGTAAGGTCTATGTCGGACGAAGGCACATAAGGGAGCAAATGCTTCGCGAGCGGTTTTTTCACCCATATTTGCATGATGGTTTCACAATGGTTTGGCCGTTGGCTTGCCGCGTACGCATTCCTTGAGGGCAGTGGCTCGGCAAGTTCCCGACCTCATTTGCCTACCTGGGGTAACTCGACGCGTAGGTTCCAAAAACCCGATTCAGAGAGCGCAAAAATGGCAAAGAACAGCATTTGCCAAGGCCCTTCAATCTAAATTCGGACGAGTGGAACAGTTCCCTCATGGTTGAAGACGCAGAGTCGTTGCGGACCCTTATTGTTATAGCATTGCGGCATGCCTCCTCCCACACAGAGAGCGAGCTCATCCGAGCGCGTGTAAGGCTTGTGCGCAGGGGTTTGAGGCAGCATGCAGTGCGCCCGACTTGCTCTACTTTCATATCTGGGGTGCAAGCAATCTACCACATTAGAATTCCGAGATGTTCACTTTTGTCGAGCCGCTACCTTTGAGTAAGTTTGCTCTATTGCGCCGTCCGCAGTCAACTTTGATGTTGAAGTAGCCTCTCTTAGGGGTCTACGATGCAACGCTCTTTTGAAACTGGGGTCTTTCATTGCCCGCATAAGCGTAGACAGAGATCGATCGTCTCGAAGGAGATAACAGTCTATTGGGCTTTAGCACTTCTGCAAAATTAAGCACGAAGACACCAAAGCATTCTAGCATACTTCTACAGGCTCAACGCTGTGACCATGCTAATCTCTGAGGTGGTGCGGCAGTGATATGAGCCAGCTTTTATGTCCTCAGATGGGGAAAAGTTGAGTGGTAGTATCAAAATCCTTAGAAGATGGATAGAAGAAAGAAAAGAAGAGAACGATGCCATGCTCACGAGACTAACGACTTTTATACTGACCAGCCCCATAAAATACTGAGTGAGTTATTCTCGGGAAAAAGCACTATCAATTCCATATTTCGATGTTAAGGTTGAATGATTATAGAGCAATAGAAAGAAGCACTAAGCCGTGAATTTGAATGGCAATATCGGGGCCCAGATGCAGTTAAGGAATTGTGCTAACGTCAAAGTAAACCGATAGACAATGGTTTTTCTTACCAATCCTTCAAAAGGGGAGAGCTATAACCGTGTATACAAATACACAATGTGGAAGAAATGTACAGAGTGTCCCAAAAGTATGTAAACGCCAATTGATCGTTGATATCTTCTTTCCCACAGTCTTTTGCTGCCTAATAGGATCATTCTAAAAAGTTTGTTGCGAGTTAAATTCACAGCATCGAACAAATCACAGTGAGACATGTAAGAATGCGCGTGTGCTAAAAATTTCTACCGTAGTCCTTTTTGAAAATTTGGAGGACCGTATAGCAGACTTTCACGCCTGCTTATAATGTATGCAGGTTTTGACATTTGAAGCCTTATAAATAATGTTATTACATTCTAGAGAAGACTCGAAAAACAGCTATTAGGTAGCTATCACCTAGCTTAACTATTAAAAGGAAGCATTATTCATCAAGTGGGATTTTCATACTTGAAGTGGGCTACTCTGTTAGCCTGGAGCAAGGCTTCTGAATTGATTAATTTTTTATAAGCAAAATGATTCGCGCTATTCTGAACGAAGTTATGCGCATTTTCCTGTGCAAAATCTCATGCTATCAACAATGGACTCAATGGACCCACCCCCTGTCATAGTGCCTGTAAAAGAATCTAGAAGACAAGCTGGAAGAACTTTAGCACTGAAGATAGAGTTGTAGGGCGTTAGGCAAACCCGACTTTTTGGACCCCAGATAACTCCCCGTGCAAAACATCTCCTCCGCCAAAAACAGGGGGGTGGGGGTCGGGGCCGATACATTACTCGACGCCATCAAAAAAATTGCACATAGTTTTGACTTACGGGCTTTACGTTGATTGCGTTTTGCAAGTCTTGCCTAACGCTTGCCCTCCGTGCGAGCCATGCGTTTTGCTATCAGTGCTTCTCGTGCAAGCTCCTTTCTTGCGCAATACGCCACATTTGATCGTTCTAGATTGGTGGCGATTTTCTGCAAAAAATGTCCAAACTTAAGGAAAAATCAAGAAATGAAATTACTTCTCGCAAGTTTATTTCACAGCTGGATAAAAATGTATTGTTCGCAAAAATTCTGGACCCACGTTGAGGCGAGCATAATTCCTCGTCTTCCAGTCATCAAAGATACGTTGAACGTTTAATATTTCAATGCTGACAAAGTTGTTGCCTGTTAAAAATTCGTCTTCACTCATAATCCAAACATGATCTTGAATCAGAAATTAATTCCCCAGATTTAGAAGACACCCGCTCCGTGAATTGCATGTTTCTCCCAATGACATCCTTAGAATTCTGAATAGAGTAAGACCTTCACTTTCAGCACTTTGGTATACCCCAAAGTACTAGATGTGCTGATGCGCTCTCCAAACCTCTGAAACACAATTTTCAATTCCGATGTTGTCGACAATGACTGTGCCGTGATGTCAGCAATTTTGCAGGAGCTTTTGCTGTTTGCATAGTGCGCTCACAGGTAAAGCTTCTTGTACGAACAATTTCGAGATCAAGCCGACTGAAAAGTACCTGTTGCTTAATCTGCACATGTATAGAGGTGAGTGTTGGTAAATTGTTAGTTAGCGTGTTTTTTATAGAAATTTTTGAGTGTGGACCAATCAGCCTCAAACAGGGCCCGGCGGGGGTGGCGCTTTCACAAGCTGGATATCGTTTTTGGCCCGAAAAAGCAAAGGGGAAGTCGTTTTTTGGGGTCCGGGGCGGAGCCCCGGAAAAAAATTGGTAGTTCATGCTCGCTGCTTATCTTAACATGTTATGTCCCTCAACAGGCGAACACTGGAGTTCGCGCGTGTAAAACCGCGCCGTCGCTAACTGCCGCACGCGCGACGTCGCTCAAACAATGCTGTTTGTAACGCATAAATGAGTTCTCAATGTATGCGTAACGATATGGCACCAAATTTTGTAAGCGAACGGAGAGAGGCTAATGGAAACAAAGTATGAAAAATCATGAAAAACTTTTGTGAACGGAACGAGTAATAAGCATTTTTTCCGAAAATTTTGTAAAATTGGTAAATGAAGATGCGCATTCAATTGGCTCGTTTGCAACGCGCAGATGACGGTATGCTACGAGACTTGGTACATACGTGGACACAAGTTTGTAAGAGATTAGTTAGGAGTTTCATTGAAAAATTATGTGACTGAAGGTTGTAGCAAGGTTTTTTCTGAAAATTTCCCACTATCAAGAAAATGGAAAAATGGCTCGTTTGAAATGCAGAGGTGACGAAATTGCGCGGGATTTGGTGTGTATATGCGCAGTAGGACTAAGTAACAAAGTATGAAAAATTATGAGAAACTTATGTGAATTTAAAAAATGGTAAGTGTTTTTCGAAATTAGGTGGCTCCCGCGCCACCTGGGAGCCACCTGGGGTGGCTCCCTGCTTTCCTTCACATAATTTCCCGGATTTCTTTACATAAATGTGGCTTAGGTCGAGAGTATTACTACATGTTCAAATCCGCTTCCAAAACCACCAAGGCACCGCTTCGATACAGCCCCAAATAGGGTTCACAGCGTTATGGTCGGCCTCGGAAAGCGCGCTCCAATCGCAATCTGTGCACCTTGCACAGACGACGCGGAAACTTTGAGAAATTGGCTTTTTGCTAGATTACTGATCGCTGATTGAAGCAATCTTCTCAGTCTTCAACCGATTGCTTCTTCGATAAGCCCTACAAGGGCTCAGAAGGCTCAGCGATCATATTTGATCGTAATGTTTTATGCAAAAAAGTTGTTTTTGTAATCGTATTTTTTCAGTTTTCGCAATATGGTCAATTTTTCCGTACTTTCGCTCTTTTGGGTCGTTATTAATAAGTCGTTAGTAAGTGTAATTTTTGGCCATCCTCTCAAACGATGACCCGGGCCGGACCAGGAAAGCCAGGTAGTACTACTATAATAAGCGCTGAGGCCGCCCATCTTATTATTTGTGTATATCTGTTTGTCAGGGACTTACGGGGGCCAAAAATAGGGTCAAAGGGGAATTCGTAAGAAATTTTGGCTTCAAAGGGAATATCGTTTTCAAAATTCTGAAATGCCACCTCCTGCCGGGCCCTGGCCTCAAACTTTGCACACATATTTTTCGACGTGAACCATGAGCCAGTTAAACCCACGGTGCAGGCGAAGCTGGGCATGCCAGCTAATAGTAAATAACTCTTTTGCGTTCATAGCTTTTGCTGATTTTCAAGATTAATGTAAAGCTACTCTCCCTCTGCAATTGCGGCGAAGCCCGAATGCCGTCCTCATTCATAACCGTATGATTAAGAAACAAATTCCTGTAACGCTGTCCTGTCACTGAGAGGAAGAAGTTTTTGGAAGCAGAAAACGAAAAAGCGGAAATATAATATGAAGTTAGTGCATAATTGCCATTTTCCCAAATGTCTAGTACAAGTTGACTGCAACATTTTGACCAGTTTGCAAAATCTTGGGAACGTAATTTTCAGATTCTCAGACAATTGCATCGGGAAGTTCGCGGGTGCTTGCTCGGAAACCAATCTTCCATGCCCCGAGCTGCCCGGTATAAACCGATATTGGACCCGATAAGTGAGCGCGGCGCATCCTGTAAGCGCCCGATAGTTGGCCCGATTAGCATGCTTGTGAGGCCTAGGAAGAGTGAAGAAATTTTGGCGTGTCTTTCATGACAACGACTGAGTACAAACTGAGCAACTTGTTAGCTCATTTGTCGACATCATCTATTGTCGTCGATGACACTTAACCGATTGCTAAAGTTTCTTTCGTGAGGATATAAACTCAACACACAGCGCAACCCGAGAAGCGATGAGCATCCACAGACACTTAGGGTAGCCCGGGTGGAGGACTATATGTCGCCGAAAAAGGGCGGTCCCCGCGATCATTTGCGACAAATACGCACCCTTGTACATGCGAGGACATGCGTTCCTGCAGGGAATCCGCGCGGGACTCTTCCAAATTCGGCGACATATAGTCCTTCACCCGGGTAGCCCCATCGATGCGGCGTACCTCACGCGGCTTCTGCCTTAAGCTATAGCGTGTAAGAAGAACGGCATTTGATAAGGCCCGCGGCACTCCGAGTGAGGTGATTGGGCCGCGACTCTCCGGATATGCTCTTTCCAATTTTAACTTTGGCCGCGGCGTTCCCGGTAAAATATACATGGGCCGCGGCGTGCGCGGCTGAAATTTTAAGGGCCGCGGCGCGCCATGTAGCACGCTTTGAGGCCGCGAACTTTCCGATGCAATTGTCTGAGTTGGTGTTTTTATGTTTTTGACCATTGCGTCTGGACCTTTTGACTTTTTGTAATTAGTTTTGAAAAACAGAGCTTGCGCTATACTCCTCCATAATATGGACAATTTTCAGAAGGCATGAGACTGTTCGATATCAACTACCTGTCTGTCATGATGGATGCGTTCCTTAAGAAACGGCGGGCTTTTCTAAAGGCCAGTGAAGGACAAATTGGACTAACTGTTTACATAGATATGTATTAAGCTGTATAAACAAGTTGTGCACCAAATTTTGTCTGTCTATGGCGGTTTTCTCAGATTTTAGCTCTGTTTTTACAGCTTAAAGATTTATGGGATACCCTGTAAATCTCTTTGATCTTTTCAAGGCTTTTCAGGGGGTCCCCTATCAAAATCTTGTAAGGGAGTACTCTGCGTTGATACCACTGCTTGCTTTGCTAGCTCGCCTAAATTATTAGTTGCAAGACCGATACATAATAGTCAGAATTGGTCATAATTACTCTGAAAATACTCACAGCAGCGGAGTCCCACAGGACGCCCTTCCACCTTTTCTATTTCATGTAACCTTCAGACATTACTTAAGGTTCTGCGGGCCTTTTTGGAGGGCAGTGGAGGACAATTTAGATTATTGTTTACAGAGGTGTACTGAGATGTATGAATAAGTTGTGCCCCAAATTTCATCTATGGCGGTTCTCTCATATTTCAGCCCACTTTTTACAGCCAGACTTTTGGGACACCCTGTAAATTGCTTTGATCTTTTCAAGGCTTTTTTGGGTTCCCCTATCAAAATATTGTAAGAGAACTCGAAGGTCTCGGTGTTTGTGATGCTTTGCTAGCTTGGCTGTATTCTTATCCGCAAGACGGACACTGACTGTCAGAATTGGACATAATTGGTCATACTCTGAAAAATACTCACAATGAGAGAGAGTGTGTGAGTTTTATACTATTCTATTTACATATTTATCAACAATTATACAAATATCTAATCATTTCAGAAAAATAAAATAAAATAAAATAAAAATTGTTTGCAGGGCTGTAAATTTTTATTTTATTTTATTTTATTTTTCTGAAATGATTAGATATTTGTATAATCGTTGATAAATATGTAAATAGAATAGTATAAAACTCACACACTCTCTCTCATTGTATTTTTCAGAGTATGACCAATTATGACCAACTCTGACAGGACGAGTGCAACAGGGCTGATGACGGCGAATCGTTGCAGGACCCTATGGTTATAGCATTGCGGCGGGCAGCCTCCAATGGTGAGAAGGAAATTGCTAACTCGTCCGGATGCGTGTAAGAATGGCCTGCGCGTGTAAGTTTGAGAGCGATTTTCTCGGCAGGGAAAGCATGCTGTGCAACCGCGATTGCACTGGTTTCATGCTTGGGCAATAAGGAGTCTACCGCGTTAGAATTTTGAGTTGTTGAGTTTTGCCGACCCACTGCCTTTAAGGGACGCATCCATCATGACAGACAGGTAGTTGATATCGAACAGTCTCATGCCTTCTGAAAATTGTCCATATTATGGAGGAGTATAGCGCAAGCTCTGTTTTTCAAAACTAATTACAAAAAGTCAAAAGGTCCAGACGCAATGGTCAAAAACATAAAAACACCAACTCAGACAATTGCATCGGAAAGTTCGCGGCCTCAAAGCGTGCTACATGGCGCGCCGCGGCCCTTAAAATTTCAGCCGCGCACGCCGCGGCCCATGTATATTTTACCGGGAACGCCGCGGCCAAAGTTAAAATTGGAAAGAGCATATCCGGAGAGTCGCGGCCCAATCACCTCACTCGGAGTGCCGCGGGCCTTATCAAATGCCGTTCTTCTTACACGCTATAGCTTAAGGCAGAAGCCGCGTGAGGTACGCCGCATCGATGGGGCTACCCGGGTGAAGGACTATATGTCGCCGAATTTGGAAGAGTCCCGCGCGGATTCCCTGCAGGAACGCATGTCCTCGCATGTACAAGGGTGCGTATTTGTCGCAAATGATCGCGGGGACCGCCCTTTTTCGGCGACATATAGTCCTCCACCCGGGCTACCCTAAGTGTCTGTGGATGCTCATCGCTTCTCGGGTTGCGCTGTGTGTTGAGTTTATATCCTCACGAAAGAAACTTTAGCAATCGGTTAAGTGTCATCGACGACAATAGATGATGTCGACAAATGAGCTAACAAGTTGCTCAGTTTGTACTCAGTCGTTGTCATGAAAGACACGCCAAAATTTCTTCACTCTTCCTAGGCCTCACAAGCATGCTAATCGGGCCAACTATCGGGCGCTTACAGGATGCGCCGCGCTCACTTATCGGGTCCAATATCGGTTTATACCGGGCAGCTCGGGGCATGGAAGATTGGTTTCCGAGCAAGCACCCGCGAACTTCCCGATGCAATTGTCTGAGAATCTGAAAATTACGTTCCCAAGATTTTGCAAACTGGTCAAAATGTTGCAGTCAACTTGTACTAGACATTTGGGAAAATGGCAATTATGCACTAACTTCAAAAAAATTGCACATAGTTTTGACTTACGGGCTTTACGTTGATTGCGTTTTGCAAGTCTTGCCTAACGCTTGCCCTCCGTGCGAGCCATGCGTTTTGCTATCAGTGCTTCTCGTGCAAGCTCCTTTCTTGCGCAATACGCCACATTTGATCGTTCTAGATTGGTGGCGATTTTCTGCAAAAAATGTCCAAACTTAAGGAAAAATCAAGAAATGAAATTACTTCTCGCAAGTTTATTTCACAGCTGGATAAAAATGTATTGTTCGCAAAAATTCTGGACCCACGCTG